>JBBDGP010003363.1:15000-282500 GCA_037952835.1 Lithobates septentrionalis
GCTAGAAGACTGCGGGGAAAAAAGGTAGGTACACCTGGGGTGGTGGGGGCTTTGGAGGATGGTTAGAATTGGGTGGTGGGTCAAAGTACTGGAGTCTTACTTGGGGTCTCATTCAAATAAGCGCTGGCATGCATGACAGGCGTTTGCGCACAAAGCAGCATGCACACAGCCTATGCAGGTGAATGCAGATGCAACGGCTGCACAGACACCTGCATGGAAAAAAAAAAAAAAAACTGACAGGCGTACAGGAGTGGGTGTGTAACCCCCAAACTGCATTCGGGACTAAAAGCTTAAATGTCTAAAAGCCACGGGGAGCCCATGTGTATCCAAGACCATGTAGGCAATGCCTATAGAAATTATACCAGCCAGTAACATTTCAGTGGCACAAACAAACATAGTCTAACAAAAATATGGTGACTACCAGCGTCCAAAGATGCTTACACATTGCAGAAGCCCAGTGACTCCACAGAATTGGACTCGGACTCCCCATCTTCCCGTCTTGAGGCTTTGGATACGTTGCTTTCTGTCTTGAATAAACCGACCACCTGTACAGCAAGAAGAACAAAATGTGTGAAATAGATCTGCTGAAGCTCATCGATCACAGACCGCTACTTCTCCAGCTAAAGACGCCGGGGTATGACAGCTCTAAACCCAGGAAGTGTTCTACAGATTGGGATATTGTTTAAATGCCAGTACTGCTGCCGCCAACAGTTATGGTGGTAGCGGCAAAATGATTAAATGCTACATCTTTTAGAACTCTGCTGTGCCTTCCTGGTTGTGCGACACATAGGGGTTGATTTACTAAAACTGGAGTGCAAAATCTGGTGCCAGCTGTGCATGGCAGCCAATCCGCTTCTAACTTTGGCTTGTTCAATTGAGCGTTGACAAAAAATAAATAAAAAAAAAATCTCTCTCTATAGATAGACAGACAGACTTTTTTTTTTTTTTTTTAAAGCTTAACTGAACAAGCTAAAGTTAGAAGCTGATTGGTCATCATGCACAGCTGCACCAGATTTTGCACTCTCCAGTTTTAGTAAATCAACCCCATGGGGTCGGGGAAGAAAAAGGGACCTCACCTTTCCAGTAGCCGTGTTCACCATCTTTGTATCACAATCCACAGAGCCCGTGAGCACGAGACTTCCATCGGCATTTGAAGACACGCATGTCAGAGGACGGGTATGACCATCTGTGCCTAGAGAAGGGACAAGAAGACGACACTCAGAAAGGGTAAAACTTTAATCCGTAGGCATTGCTGAACAAGGCAAGTCACCTGCTCCTCCCATACTCTGAAGTACTGGGTATGTAGCTTTGCTTCCCCGTGTGAACAGAGCGGGGGGGGGGGTTGCGAGGAGAGAATTAGTAGATGCCAGAGCCGGTCCCAAAGTGAACCTGTTGCTCTGCACTGGATGAGCACTGGTATACTTAAAAAGTACATAGACCACCTACTATTTACACTGCAAAGGGAAAGTTAAAAAGGAACTTGAAAAATACAGTGCCTTAAAAAAGTATTCATACCCCTTGAAATGTTCCACATTTTGTCATGTTACAGCCAAAAACATAAATGTATTTTATTTGAATTTTATGTGATAGACCAACACAAAGTGGCACATAGTTGTGAAGTGGAAGGAAAATGATACATGGTTTTCAATTTTTTTTACAAATAAATATGAATATAAATATAAATATAAATTAGAAGAGTGTGTGGGGATGCTTTTCTTCAGCAGGGACAGGGAAGCTGGTCAGAGTTGATGGGAAGATGGATGGAGCCAAATACAGGGCAATCTTATAAGAAAACCTGTTAGAGTCTGCAAAAGACTTGAGACTGGGGGGGAGGTTCACCTTCCAGCAGGACAACGACCCTAAACCTACAGCCAGAGCTACAATGGAATGGTTTAGATCAAAAGCATATTCATGTGTTAGAATGGCCCAGTCAAAGTCCAGACTTAAATCCAATTGAGAATCTGTGGCAAGACTTGAAATTTGCTGTTCACAGACGCTCTCCGTCCAATCTGACAGAGCTTGAGATATTTTGTAAAGAAGAATAGGCAAAAATGTCCCTCTCTAGATGTGCAAAGCTGGTAGAGACATCCCCAAAAAGACTTACAGCTGTAATTGCAGAGAAAGGGGGTTCTACAAAGTATTGACTCAGGGGGGCGCCATACAAATGTACCCCACACTTTTCACATATATTTGTAATAAATTTTGAAAAACATTTATCATCTTCCTTCCACTTCACAATTATGTGCCACTTTGTGTTGGTCTATCACATAAAATACATTTACATTTTCGGTTGTAACATGACAAAAATGTGGAAAATTTGAAGGGGTATGAATACTTTTTCAAGGCACTGTATATTCCAAAGGTCACTCACCATTGATTGTTTATCCAGGATAAACCTTTTCACAAGCTGAACAAATCCTGCGTTGTCCCTTTCTCCCCCCACTACTTTATCACTGCATGTTTGTCTCACACCCCCATTTTTACACACTTAGCCACTGGGAACCAGCTGTCTCTTCCTGTGTTTTTTTAGGGCAAAGCATTTACCTCGATTCTAGATAATAGAAAGAGTGGAACCAATTTTAATCTTCCATTCCTAATTGGTTCCACTCTTATCTAGAATCAAGGTAAATGCTTTTCCCTACTTACTACTCCACACTTTGGAGTCTTATTTTGATTTATAATAATATGTTGATATTTTATCTTCTCTCTCTGGTTACCAAAGGTCTTCTCACTTTGTAAATCCTGGCTTCAATTTATGAATCAAAAATTAATATTTCATGAATACAAGCATCCGGTAGGCATTCATCTTCAGTTAATCATTATTTTGTATAAAATGCATTTTGTATAAATGTATGATTAAGCCTCTCTATAAAATATATTATTAGGTATGTCCTTTTGACATGCCATGCGATTTTATTCATGGCAATTTTCAAGCATAATCATTTTACAATTGTTGTTTCTCTTATAGTATATATTACTTCATGCGACACTTCCAAAAAACTCCTGAAGAAGCTCTACTGAGCGAAACATGTAGACTAAGAAGTGGTTTTACATGTCAAAAGAAATAATACATGACTCTTGCAAATATTTACTGCGATTTTAAAGGATTGTTTAAATAAAATTAATATTTTTCTAAATCGATTGATTATTCTACTCCTTGGTACCTTAAAAGTCCTGCCTGCCCCTTCCTCTTTTTTTAAAAAACAACAACATGGCGCCAGATCTCCATCTCTCTTGTTCAACAGTAACATTATAGGTTGTCATTGTGTTGAGAGATCTTGCAAGAGTTTGACACCTAAGGCCCTGCTGCTTTTAGGGATGTGTGAGGTGTATCCCAGGGTGCTGGGGGGTGGGGACTGGCTACATCACCCTTGCCAGAATTGGAACTATCAAGTAACAAAAAGTTATCTGCCAGAGTGGGGAAAAAAAAAAAAAAATAAAAAAAAAAAAAAAAAAACCACACAACCTCCCTAGTGTCCTACTTAAAGTGGAACTACACTGCATCTGATATGGTGGGGACACACAAATAAAAGGAGTATGGGAAACATTGAATTACAGAGATGGCAGTCACCATAGACTTAAAGCAGACCTACATGGCATCCGAGCACCACAATCCAAAAACACTATTTAATTCATTTGTAATATTCAAAGCAAACTCCCCTCATCCATCCCTCTCCATACATTATTTTGTTGAGAAATCACTTTGAAAAACACCCCCCCCAGCTCTTCTGGCTGTGGCCATCTTGAGAAAGGGCAAATGCTTTATGTAGCATTTTCTTTCTGGAATCCATCCGCCCTTTGCTCAGGCACGCAGGCAGGAGGGAGCACTAAGCTGAGAAAGCCCCTCCCCTCAAGACTCCTGGGATGTATGACATCTTTTGTCTAGGCCTGGAAACTAGGAAGTAACTGAAGAAAAAAAAAATTATAGAGATCGAGAGATTATATATAGATAGATAGATAGATAGATAGATATATATATATATATATATATATATATCTATATATATCTATACCGTATATACTCGAGTATAAGTCGAGTTTTTCAGCACTTTTTTTTTGTGCTGAAAGTGCCCCCCTCGACTTATACTCGAGTCAAGCACTTTTCTGCAGCAAAAAATTTCATTTTCCGATTTTCCGAACAGACTTTGGGGCCCCGCATCTCGGGGCTACTTGGTGCTAGGAACTCTAAATTTAAGGGATAGATTTATGGCAAACCCAGGGGAACTGGTACCACAACATATCCAAAGCTAGAGTTCCTAGCACTAAGTGGCCCCGTGTTACGGGGCCCCAAAATCGGTTCGGAAAATGTCATTCTCTGCTGCAGAAAAGTGCTTGACATTTTGTGAACCGAATTTTGGGCCACGTATCTCAGGGCCACTTGGTGCTAGGAACCCCAAAATTGGTGTACAAACCCAGTGGAACTGGTACCATAACATATCCAAAGCTGGGGTTCCTAGCACCATGTAGCCCCGATATACGGGGCCCCAAAGCCGGTTTGGAAAATGTCATTCTCTGCTGCAGAAAAGTGCTTGACATTTTCTGAACCGATATTTGGGGCCCTGTATCTCGGGGCCACTTGGTGCTAGAAACCCCAGCTTTGGGTATTTTATGGTGCTAGTTTCACTGGGTTTGCACACCAAATTTGGGGTTCCTAGCACTAAGTGGCCCCGAGATACGGGGCCCCAAAGTTGGTCAACTGTGTCCATCTGCAGCAATGTCATTTCGGGACCCTTTGGGTTCAGAGACCCCAAATTTTGGCTGCAGCTAGGGGGCATCTAGGAACACTTAACTACCGAGTTTGAAGTTCGGGGGACCTATGGAGGCAAATGGGCGCAGGGAGGCTGAAAATGGGCATTGTTGACCCTCTTTTCCACTTACAGTAGCTGTGCATTTCTCACCCTCGTCTTATACTCGGGTCAATAAGTTTTTCCCATTTTTTTGTGGTAAATTAGGGCCTCGACTTATACTAGAGTATATGGCGCCACTGCTGTCTCACAGCCAATCAGGGCGGGAGAATCTTGGATGGCTGAGACACTTGTGGACGTGGCTGGACAGAGGGACCTCAGGTAAGTATTAGGGGGTCCTGGGGCAGCTGCTGCAGACAGAAGGCTTTTTTTTCTTAAATGCATAGAAAGCATTACGATAGAAAAACCTTCTGCCTTTACAACTCCTTTAAGGATGACAACAATGTATTTTCTCAAGAAGCAGCCTAGTGCTGTCACCCTCTAACTAAAATGAGCTCTGGCAGGATCTACAAGTATTATGTGGGGTTTACAAGGGAAATAACATGAAAAATACACACAGGGGTAACTTTTCACGCTGAACATCATATCAATGTCGAATTGCTCCCCAAAGTTCCACTTTAAACTTCCAACATATTTACCTTTGAGGACATGTATTGCATTCCCTTGTTTTAAATCCCATATCCTCACGCTTCCATCTTCATAACCCACCACGGCTTGCTTACCTGTGATGTAAGAATACAGAAGCAAAAGTTACTTTGGAACAAAGAAAAACAAATGCGACAAGACAACACTGACATCTAGGGTACGAGTAATAAAACGGATCTTTTAGCAATATCAATGTGGATGGTAGCTTTTTTCTCCCCGCAAAAATAATTATTTTGATTAGAAGTGAAAAAAAAAAAAAAAAAAAAAAAAAAAAGAGGGGAATACAATTATATCCAAAGACCTCATCCTATAAAAAGCATGAAGGCGATTCATAGTACAGGTCAAGCTGACATTTAAAGTGGTTGTAAAGAACGTTTAGAGATTTACAATTGGAATATAAGATTCACAACAAATTTTTTTTTGGCTACCTGCAACGCAATTTGGTGTGTGGGAGGTTTCACTCTGCCCTTCTAATCAAGAGAAACTGTTATTTGAGGATATTGGAGTAAGCGCGGGATTTGTAAAAAGGTGTGTACACTAGGAAATAGATCCAAAAAATATACATAATAAAAGAAAAACATTTTATTTTACATTAGTTAAAAAATATCCGGCCGGAACCACAGGGACACGCATAAACTCTACAGGACTACAGCTCTATATACACGAGTGGCCTGTCTTGGAAATTTTTAATTAAATACCTCCTAAGCTCACCTGCAGCCCTTTGGCTTGTTGTGGAGTTTGTAGAATCCTTGAATCTCCATTGATTGCAGTTTATATAATTTGTCCTACATCCTGGTAAAGGTTTGTGTCCTAAGTGGACAGCATTCCCTGAGGAAGCCCAGATTGAGGGCGAAACATGTTAGGAACTACATCAAACTTGCTGTATCCATAAGGACTGTATTATATGCACTCGTGAAATTAGTTTTTAGATTTTTTTTAACTAAATGTAAAATACAATGCTTTTCTTTTAATATATATTTTTTGGATTTACCAGTATACGCACCTTAAAAATCCCACACTTAGTCCAATATCTTCTAAAATTAAGGGATGTGGTGCCAACGTCAGTGGTTTTGTCCGTGGTTAAGAAACTATCCTCCGTTATTTGAGAACGATCACTTAAAATTTATTTCTCTGTACTATTTGTTTCTGCTGACCTCCTCCTCCCCTCGGATGGAGAAGATAGCTAGACAATGGACCTCTGATATCCCTTCCCCAACGGAAGAATCATGGTCGGAGGTAATTGGATCTCATTTACCCTCTGTGATAACAGCCAAAGATAAAACGAATACAATTTCACTTCTTACCCCGAATTTACCATACCCCAGCATGCCTGTATAAGATGGGTAGCAGATTCACTAGTAGGTCACCGCTGCCATGCTGCAGTGGGTGACTATTTTCATATGATTTGGTTGTGTCCGTGTTGGAAGATTTTGGACGGCAGTCCTTAGGTTTTTAGAAGAAAGGCTGGCCATTCTGAATATCCGTTCCCTAGTGAGATGTCTGAGGCTCAATTCACATCTATTCATGCTGCTTTTGAGCGTTTCTGCAGTGCTTGCTGTGTTTTTGGACACGCGTTTTTACCACGATTTGCGTTTTTTTTTTACACTGTATATAGCTGGTTGCTAAGGAGGGGGCCAGGAGGCCGGCCACCGCGTCCTTAACAACCGATGAGTCATCAGTTGTCAGCGGGCTTCCCGCTGAATGTAAACAAAAAAATAAATAAAAATGCCATAAATCTATCCCTTATTTTGTAGGCGCTATAACTTTTGCGCAAACCAATCAATAAGACGCTTATTGAGATTTTTTTTACAAAAAATATGTAGAACAATACGTATCGGCCTAAATTGAGGAAAACGTTTTTTTTTTTCAAAAAAACACATGTGGGATATTTATTATAGCAAGAAGTAAAAGATAGTGTTTTTTTCAAAATCGCTCTTCTTTTGTTTATAGCGCAAAAAACAAAAAATGGCAGGAGGTGATCACGTACCACTAAAAGAAACCTCTATTTGTGGGAAAAAAAGGATGTCAATTTTGTTTGGGTGCAGCGTCGCACAATCGCGCAATTGTCAGTTAAAGCGACGCAGTGCCTTATCGCAAAAAAATGGCCTGGTCATTCAGCAGCCAAATCTTTCAGGGCTGAAGTGGTTAATGGACGCAGCAGCGGGTATTGGGTGCGAGCACACACACACACACACACACTCTCATGTGAAGCAGCTTCCCATGGGGGCTCCAGACACAAGGGAGGGGCCAGGAGTGCCAGTGGGGGAACTGAAAAGTGGAGGTTTGTGGCCGCTCTGCGCAAAACTCTTGCACAGAACAGGTAAGTACAGACCTGTTTGTTATTTAAAAAAAATAAGTTTACAATCACTTTAACCTTCCCATATTTTGCTTCTCCCTGTTCTTCCTTCCTCTTCCTCATCAACATGCAGGTGAAACTTTTCAATGAAACCTTTCCATTTTCATTACCTTATTTCAGACCCAATGATGTACTCACTGAGTTCCTACGATTCTGTATTCAATGCAGACAGATCTGATGGGAGGGACCGGCCGGGTGTACATAGCTTCCTGAAAATAGGAAGCTGTGATAATGCTCAAATGTGATGCCGAGTCTCTATGATTAAACAAGCTGAAATCCAATGAATAAAAAGGGGGCGGGCCAGAGACAGACTGGGGAGGAAAGGGCTAGATCAGTGATGGCGAACCTTGGCACCCCAGATGTTTTGGAACTACATTTCCCATGATGCTCATGCACACTACACTGCAGAGTGCATGATGCTCATACACTCTGCAGTGTAGTTGAGCATCATGGGAAATGTAGTTCCAAGACATCTGGGGGGGTGCCAAGGTTCGCCATCACTGGGCTAAATCATGCTGGACGTCCTTCAGCCAGGAAAATAGGTGGATGTTATCTGACTTCTTGTAGCTTCTAAAAAGGACAAGCGTGCAGTTTGCAGCGAAATCAGAATAAGTCGTTTACAGTCCAGAAGAGGAGCCAAGACCAAATGGAAGACTGAATCGCTCAGAACAAAAATACACATTATGGGTGTACCGAATCTAAAATGACACTAATCAATATCCTTATTCTCCACATTGCGGGCTCCCTGGACAGGCAAGTGTCTATATTAAAAGTCAGCAGCTACAGTGTTTGTAGCTGCTGACTTAAAAAAAAAAAAAAAAATTTGCGGTTGGAACACCGTTTTAATACAAAACGCGAGTAGAATTTTTTAGTTTTTTTTTTTTAAACCACTTGCCGTCCATAGGACGTCATATGACATCCTGGACTGAGTGGAGATATCCGACGCCTGCAGTTCTTTTTTTTTCAGCCGGCAATTCCCTGCAAAGTGAAAGAAATCATAGTGGCTGATTGCTTTTACAGGCAGTGGGAGGAGACGTCCCCCCCCCTCCCCTCCTGACGCTCCGCCTGGTTCGCCTGTGCGATCTCCGAGCCGGAGAATGAATCCGCCGCCGGTTTACCATAGAGCTGATAATGGACCAAATGGTCCCCGGCCATCTCTATAACCCTCGGAGGCCAGAAGATGACGTCACTTCCAGCGCCTGTCATGCCCTATTCCTATTACAAGGGATGTTTACATTCTTTGTAACAGGAATAAAAGTGATAAAAAATTTTTTTGAAAAGTGTAAAAAAAACCCCAAAACAATAAAAACTAAAACTAGTTTTAAAGCGCATTCCCTTGCGTTTGCACGCAGAAGTGAACGCACACGTAGGTCGTGCCCACATATGTAAACGTCATTTAAGCCACATGTGAGGCATCACCGCAAACGAGGGCAATAATTCTACCACTAGACCACTAACTCTAAACTGCTTACCCGCTAAAAAATTTTAAGTGTTGCCTATGCAGAATTTTAAAGCGGGGGTCCACCTATCTATCGTTTTTTTTTTTTTTTTTTTCGTTTATTCACAAACTTTTCTTCTCAGCATTACATACTCCCATATTGTGTGTAATATGTCCGCCTGTGTCAGATTTTGTCGGAAAGAATAACTTATATTATTGACTGCAGGCGGTTTCCATCTTCATTGTGGGCATTTGAAGCCCACAAGCATTTATTTCCTGGATGTGGTGAATGCTGTGCTCCCAGCATTCACCGCTCGTTCCCGCACATGCTCAGTGACATCCTGGGAAGCCTGAGACTAGCTCCCAGGAGTCTGGGAGAGGCTAGAAACACGCCTACTCCCACGGGAGGAGAACCAGGATGTGCAAAGAAGAATAGAAAAATAAAAAGGTAATTACGGCGATTTAAATTTTTTTAAACGGCATGTCAGCATCTAGGCAAGGAAGAGAATACATACAGATATTGTTCAAAATTTGGGTGGAACCCCACTTTAAATACCAATGTTTGGCGCCATTCCACCAGTGTGCATAAATTTTAAAGCGTGACATGTTAGGTATCTATCTACTCTGCGTAACATCATGATTTTTACATGTAGAAAGGCCCGGTATGGAAGTGGTTAAACCAGAGATTAGTGTCACTTCAACCATCACAGGTTATATAAGCAAAATAAGAGGTTTACCATCGGGAAGGAATTGCCCGCAGGTAGCGGGACAGCTGGGTCCTTGGAAAGTTTTACACTCGCCACTAGGTATCTTCCACATCCAGGTGTTGCCATCTGCAGTGCCCGCTAGCAGTACATGGGCGCAGGGGTGCCACTGCAACCACTGGAATTGAAGAAAGAAAGAAGAGATGTCAGACCAAGAAAGCTGCCATGATGGGTGAGATGTAGAGAACTGTAAACAAAAGGCAGAGCATGCTGCAGATCCTTTTTTAACATGATGTTTTATAACATGACAGTCTTCCATATATCATAACTTTTTAAAGCCGTATTAAACCTCAGTTGATGGAAAAAATAAAACATCTCCCTGCCAGGCAAGGTCATAATGTGCTAGTATGCATCACATACTAGTATATTATGAGAGACTTGCCTTACAAAAAGGAAGCCCTCCAGCGCCGCACTGTCACCACTGAGAGGGCTTCCATCTCCTCCCGGTCTTCGTTCCGGGTTTGCATTCCTCTGGCTACATGAGTGGCTGGGGGCGTGATGACATCACTCCTGCACATACACTGTAAGCCAGACCTTCAGCGTGCATGCACCAGTGATGTCACCGACTTAATGCACTCTGAAGATCTCCTAAACGGTGCAAGTTTAGGAGGTACTCATCAGTCTCGTCCCACTTCAGTGCCTGACCTCACAAATGCGCTTCTGGAAGAATGGCCTAACATTCCCATAGACACACTCCTAAACCTTGTGGACGGCCTTCCCAGAAGAGTTGAAGCTGTTATAGCTGCAAAGGGTGGGCCAACTCAATATTGAACCCTACAGACTAAGACTGGGATGTCATTAAAGTTCATGTGTGTAAAGGCAGGCGTCCCAATACTTTTGGCAATATAGTTTACATTTATGTTTTATACCCATATATGACGAGTCTTTAGGTTAAATGGGTAGAAGCCTTCGATAATAATTTTTTGTGTCAAAAAAAATTATCTAAACAAAAAAAAAAAAAAGTTTACTTCTCCATCAACTCAGCATGGATTCATGAAGAATCGTTCTTGCCAAACCAATCTATTAACCTTCTATGAGGAGGCGAGTTGCCATCTAGATAAGGGAAGGCCCGTAGACGTGGTGTGTCTGTATTTTGCAAAAGCATTTGACACAGTTCCCCATAAACGTTTACTGTACAAATTAAGGTCTGTTGGCATGGACCATAGGGGGAGTACATGGATTGAAAACTGGCTACAAGGGCGAGTTCAGAGGGTGGTGATAAATGGGGAGTACTCGGAATGGTCAGGGGTGGGTAGTGGGGTCCCCCAAGGTTCTGTGCTGGGACCAATCCTATTTAATTTATTCATAAACGACCTGGAGGATGGGATAAACAGTTCAATCTCTGTATTTGCCGATGATACTAAGCTAAGCAGGGCAATAACTTCTCCGCAGGATGTGGAAACCTTGTAAAAAGATCTGAACAATTGAATGGGGTGGGCGACTACATGGCAAATAAGGTACAAAGTAGAAAAAATGTAAAATAATGCATTTGGGTGGCAAAAATATGAATGCAATCTATACACTGGGGGGAGAACCTCTGGGGGAATCTAGGATGGAAAAGGACCTGGGGGTCCTAGTAGATGATAGGCTCAGCAATGGCATGCAATACCAAGCTGCTGCTAACAAAGCAAACAGAATATTGGCATTAAAAAGGATCAACTCCAGAGATAAAACGATAATTCTCCCGCTCTACAAGACTCTGGTCCGGCCGCACCTGGAGTATGCTGTCCAGTTCTGGGCACCAGTCCTCAGGAAGGATGTACTGGAAATGGAGCGAGTACAAAGAAGGGCAACAAAGCTAATAAAGGGTCTGGAGGATCTTAGTTATGAGGAAAGGTTGCGAGCACTGAACTTATTCTCTCTGGAGAAGAGACGCTTGAGAGGGGATATGATTTCAATATACAAATACCGTACTGGTGACCCCGCAATAGGGATAAAACTTTCACGGAAGGGAGTTTAACAAGACTCGTGGCCACTCATAAATATTAGAAGAAAAGAGGTTTAACCTTAAACTACATAGAGGGTTCTTTACTGTAAGAGCGGCAAAGATGTGGAATTCCCTTCCACAGGTGGTGGTCTCAGCGGGGAGCATCGATAGTTTCAAGAAACTATTAGATAAGCACCTGAACAACCGCAACATACAGGGATATACAATGTAATACTGACATAAAATCACACACACATATAGGTTGGACTTTATGGACTTGTGTCTTTTTTTGACCTCACCTACTATGTAACTCAGCCCTCACGGTTCTTACATTGTTTATCACTTCCCCCTTCCCTTTTACATTGTAGGCTCTGGTGAGCAGGGCACTCCTAACCCTCATCCTGAATTATATTGAAAATGTATTGTAACATAATAATATTATTATTATTATTATTATTATTAAGGCCCCTTTCACACGGGTGATCCGATCAGATTCGCCTGTCAGTTTTTCAGGCAGACCAGACCGGACCTTCCAGTCTCCTCTATGGAGCGGTGGACGTCAGCAGACATGTCCGCTGATATCCGCCGCCATCTGATCCAGTCCACCAAAAACAGACAGATGGTGGACCTATTTCCCATCAGTCTGGCGGATTGGATCGAATGGAAAACGGACAGGCGGTTGGTTTCCATTGGACAGCCCCATAGAGGAGAGCGGGACTGTGTCCGTGTCCGCTCTGCCTAGCACAGCAGACACAGACTTGTCATCCACCTGCTCAGCGGGGATTAGCGGACAGAGCCCCCGCTGAGAAAGCAGATTCCGCTTCACGTAGGCGCCCGTGTGAAAGGGGTCTAATGCCCTTCCAGGTACAGAGGACCACGTGACCTCTTCCCAGGACTCAGGTCTGAGTGTCCAACCACCAGCTCCAAACACTTTCATATGAGGAGGATGAAGTAGCCCATCGATAGCTCTGACATTTCCCAGCATAGAGCTCACATAGCGTTTGGATTCTGGGTTCCAACAGAGTACTAGGATGATGGAAGCGTGAGGTTAAATTAAGCATCACTGAGTAGAGGGAAGGTTTGTTCTTACCGCCCTGAATATGACAGCATGTAAAATAAAGGTAAACCCAGCCACATTCTTCTGCACTTTTTTTTTTAAGCGAATAACAGAAAAATGCCAAAAAAAAAAAAAAAAAAAAAAAGGGGGGGGAGTACTCCTTGATCTCCTCACCTCTAAGTCGCCGACTTCAAATGACCAGATCTCCTGACCACCTTCCACTTTCCACACCTTAAGGAGCCCGCTCATGTCTCCGGTTGCAACCATGGCGGAGTCATAGCTGAAAGCTGCACAGGTGACAGAGTCCTTGTGACCTAGAGGAGAGAGGGGTCAACCAATAAGAAAGTGGCTTACTGAAAGAGCGCAGCAAAAATTCGCCAAGTTGTAAGATTAGGTTGCTAAACTGGTGCAGAAATTATCCAAGATTAAAACAAAGGAAATCTACAGGGGTTTTGGGCTTTTAAAGGCTAACTCCACCTTTATAAAAATAAATAAAAATTATAATAATTAATATTATTATCAATAATAATAATTAAATGCATATATCTGCAGAAAATAAATGAGCATTTTTCTCTTTTTTTTTGGAGTCTGCGAAGCACTGCACCTGCCGTCCGTGAAAGGCAGGTGCATTGCCAGGCTCCTGCATACTCTTCCTCCAGCTTCTTGTCCATACTGGATGTACAGGGCTTTCAGTTGGAGAGCTAGAGGAAGTATCGATGGACTTTGAGTGCGGTAATTACCGCACTCATGTTTCATTAAAGCGGAGCTCCAGGCTCCATCAGAAAAAATGAAAAGTCAGCAGCTACAAATACTGTAGCTGTTGACTTGTATTATTAGGACACTTACCTGTCCATGAATCCAGCAGTGTCTTCACCCAAGACGATTTTTCAATTGGCTCCCGGGTGCCCCCGCCATGTAGGCTAAGGGAAACTAGCAGTGAAGCCTTGCGACTGGTCTCCTAGTGTGCATGCGCGAACGGCGCAGCTCTTTGTGAACGACCCAGCGGCGGGGGAGCCGAAGTTCCTGTTGGTCAAAACCAGGCACCTGGCTCCCTCCCAAAAGGTGGCAATTGTGGCAATTGGGGGGGGGGCAAACAAGCGGAGCTTCCCCTTTTGAGTGGAGCTCCGCTTTAAAGAACAAGTCCCTCTGCTGTGGTGGAAGATGGGACTTGTAGTTTATTGCATTCACAGACCTCTGTGAATGAAAGATGCACCTTTGTGGACAGTGCTCCACAAACTTCAAAAGTGGCATCATCTGTGCGGGGGAAGAATCAAAATCCTGTGCTGAAAATAGATGTGAATAATGCAGAGGAGGGACACATCTTAACTAGCAGATTAACTTAGTCTACCGAAACCATAAAGGCAGTACTGGGGTTACCTCTTAGAAAGCCCCACAATGCCTTTAAAAACCATGCTCTGTAGCACCTAGTTAACCACTTATGGACTACCCCCGTTTTGAGATTTTGGTGTTTACAATTTTAAAACAGGTTTTTCTTTTGCTAGAAAATTACTTAGAAAAAAACAATATATAATTTTTGGTGGTTCTAACACACTAGAGAATAAAATGGTGGCCATTGCAATACTTTCTTTCACACCGTATTTGCGCAGCGGTCTTACAAACGCACTTTTTTTGGAAAAAAAAATCATCACTTTTTTGAATAAAAATAAAGACAACAGTAAAGTTAGCCCAATTTTTTTATATTGTGAAAGATAATGTTACGCCGAGTAAATTGATACCCAACATGTCACGCTTCATTTAACTTGATTTTATTTATTTTTTTCACCGCTTTTAAAAAAAAATAAAAATAATTGTGTCACTTTTATTCCTATTACAAGGAATGTAAACATCCCTTGTAATAGAAAAAAGCATGACAGGTCCTCTTAAATATGAGATCTGGGGTCAAAAAGTCCTCAGATCTCATATTTGGACTAAAACGCAATTAAAAAAAAAAATTAAAAAAAATAAATAAAAATTTGTCATTTGAAAAAATGACCCTTTAAGACGTATGGGCGGAAGTGACGTTATGACGTCGCTTCCGCCCTGCTATGAAATGGAGACGGGTGGGGGCCTTCTTAGCCTCACTCGTCTCCATACCCAACCACGTCAAGGACTCGATAGCCACCGCCGCTGCCGACGGCTCTGGTAAGCGGCGGAGGGCGCGGGAGAGCGGCGGGACGGGGCCCTAACCCGCCTCCGATAACTGATCTTGCGGCGAATCTGCCGTAGAGACCACCATTATCGTAAACATGACCGGCTCCTGAAGAGATGGATATCTCGTTTGCGATATGCATCTTCAAGGTGCCGACGTATATGTACAGGAGCCGGTCGGTAAGTGTTAAAAAAAAAAATAAACAAACACATACTTTAGTTTTGCCGGACTGCACCTTTAATTCATTTACCAGTGCATTCGAAAAGGGTCTCTCCGTCGCTTATTCTCCAGACATAGGCTTTGTCATCTTCTCCCCCGGTCACTGCAAGGGCGCTGTCCTTTGGATCCAGGCTGACACAGAATACGGAGCCTTGGAAGACATAAAAACACTTTGATAGAGCAGCACAAGAAGTTACAAATTTCTAGAACCCCCTACAGGGCTGCCAGACTCCCAATGGATGAACAGTGAAGTAGATCTCGGTATCAACCAGTGCTGCTTCCCTGAATTTTCAGCCCTCACAAGAAAGGGTTAACAATGGACAGTGCAGTCTGTAGTCAGTCTGTTAGCTTGCGGAAGGACAGGCGAGGTAGGAGGAGCTGAGGAGTGCCCTGCCATCCTAGGCTATGGGGCTGTGTGTTTCTATTGGTGCTTACAGTGTTAGGAAGACACAAAATCTAGTCCTTGCATGCAATGGTGGCTCCATAGGATTGCCTCCCCTATGTCCATGTAGTCATTCACCTAGCTAGTCCCCATTTGCTAAAAAGGACAGGCAATTTCTTCTAGGTCTCCTAGTAACCAGCCCCTGCCTCACCATTTCCGCTGTGTTACATTATAATTTTGGGAGTGCTAATGTGATGCAAGACTGCACATGATCGGTTATTTTTTGTTAATTGCTGTGCCTGTTTGTGTCTCTGTCAGGTCCAATTACTGTGTAGCTCTCACCTGCAAAACACTAAACCAAGAGACCCAGGGATTGTTGGTTATGTACTGTCTTTACAGGAAGTGTCAGTTCTTAGACTACAGGCAGAGGTCATGCATTAACTTGTGCAGTGTCATGACATGTCTCATGTTTGAACACAAACAGAGGGCACCAAGGAAAATTAAGGCACTATCGCGGGGAGTGCTGGGACCAAAAAAAAAAATGAATACTTGGAAGTGTTAAATTAACACACCACTTTGCATAAATGACTTAGAAAAAATACAAAGCAGCCAAAAAGTCTGATTTAATTGTAACTTGAGGACGAGAGAGGGTATGCAATGCCATATGCAAACAACGAATTTGAGAAGGTCTGCTCTGCATTTTTTGTATGATCCTTTCCATGGGGAGCTGCACCAGTGGACTGGAGCAGACAGGATGGGGGTAATAGAAAAAAGTGACAGAGGGGAATGCAACAGAGAGGAAACTCTGGTTTGCAAGCTATGAACTGCTATAAAAAAAAAAAAAAAAAAAAAAAAAAAAGACATTGTCCCATAAAATGTATATTTCTAGCAAATACCTGTGTATGCCATTAATATATTTATACAAGATTAATATGGGATATGGCCAAAGGTATGGATGTATGAATAACTTGTGTGTTATTTACCAGACTAAAAATCTACAACCAGCAACAGAAAAAAAAAAAAAAAAAACCACACAATCATCTATAC
Source organism: Lithobates septentrionalis (assembly GCA_037952835.1). Classification (NCBI taxonomy): domain Eukaryota; kingdom Metazoa; phylum Chordata; class Amphibia; order Anura; family Ranidae; genus Lithobates; species Lithobates septentrionalis. The sequence continues at coordinate 31,730 of JBBDGP010003363.1, forward strand.
CCAGCTTTAATATGCTAAAGCCAAAATGTTGCACATTATAATTAAAAGTAAAATTCCAGACTAAGCCTAAGTAGAGAAAAGAAATCCTGATTGCTGCACTCCAAAACAGACCTGACAAACATAAATGTGGAAGCAGCTGCAGCCTAGTTCCCAATTAGTTTCGCCCTGCCCCAGGGGCTTAGTCATGACCTCCCTGACTAAGGCTTGCCATACATCATACAATTTTCTTGTCCAATTTTCCAAAACCATATAATATGAGGTCACATTAAACACTTTCAATTAGTATGCAACCAGACAGGCCCTTGCGCTACATAGCTGAAGGTAAAATTTAAAGGATATTGCACAAAAAAGATTTTATAATGTATGGCCAGCTTTAGCCACAATTTGGAGCAAAACACGTTGGAAGGGCATGGCCTAAATGAAGCTAGGCTGAGGCTGCTTTAACAAGTATTACTGTCAGGTCTACAGCCAGAGCTACAATGGAATGGTTTAGATCAAAGCATATTCATGTGTTAGAATGGCCCAGTCACAGTCCAGACCTAAATTCAATTGAGAATCTGTGGCAAGGCTTGAAAATTGCTGTTCACAGACGCTCTCCATCCAATCTGACAGAGCTTGAGATACTTTGCAAAGAAGAATGGGCAAAAATCTCCCTCTCTAGATGTGCAAAGTTGGTAGAGACATCCCCAAAAAGACTTGTAGCTGTAATTGCAGAGAAAGGGGGTTCTACAAAGTATTGACTCCGGGGGGCGCCATACAAATGTACCCCCCACACTTTTCACATATTTATTTGTAAAAAATGTTGAAAACCATTTATCATTTTCCTCCCACTTCACAATTATGTGCAACTTTGTGTTGGTCTATCACATAAAATCCCAATAAAATACATTTACGTTTCTGGTTGTAACATGACAAAATGTGGAAAACTTCAAGGGGTATGAATACTTTTTCAAGGCACTGTATTGCTGACTCAGAAAGGTCACACACAGTTGGCAGGTTCTTCATATATTACCTGTATGTTTAGTGTAAGTCAGTTCACTGTCATCATGAGGCTCAGTTCCTTCCTCCACACCTTCATCCTCCGTCTCCCACGCCTCATCGGCCATTTCTCCATCCTCAGGTTCATCCGCGAAGTCCACATCTTCCATCTCATCAGCCAGGTCATCTGAGGAACATTATCAATGTAAACTTTTACAGTTATTTGGACCACTTTCTGCCTGTAAAATGGTATAATCATTTTCCTCAGTGGGAAGGAAACATTAACATAGTTATATAGTTACATAGTAGGTGAGGTTGAAAAAAGACAAGTCCATCAAGTCCAACCTATGTGTGTGATTATATGTCAGTATTACATTGTATATCCCTGTATGTTGCGGTCGTTCAGGTGCTTATCTAATAGTTTCTTGAAACTATCGATGCTCCCCGCTGAGACCACCGCCTGTGGAAGGGAATCCTTGCTGCTCTTACAGTAAAGAACCCTCTACGTAGTTTAAGGTTAAACCTCTTTTCTTCTAATTTTAATGAGTGGCCACGAGTCTTGTTAAACTCTCTTCCGCGAAAAAGTTTTCTCCCTATTGTGGGGTCACCAGTACAGTATTTGTATATTGAAATCATATCCCCTCTCAAACGTCTCTTCTCCAGAGAGAATAAGTTCAGTGCTCCCAACCTTTCCTCATAACTAATATCCTCCAGACTCTTTATTAGCTTTGTTAAACGGACACTTTTGACACCATTTTGGGACCGCAGTCATTTATACAGCGAGCAGTGCTATAAAAATGTACTGATTACTGTGTAATTGACACTGGCAGGGAAGGGGTTAAACACTAGGGGGAGCTCAAGGGGTTAAGTGTGTCCTAGGGAGTGATTCTAACCTTGGGGGGGATGGGCTACCGATGACAGGGAGCAGTAGATCTCTGTCATGTCACTAGGCAGAACAGAGAAATGCCTTGTTTACAAAGGCATCTCCCCGTTCTTCCGCTCCGAGACACGGTTGCGGGCCCCCCGGCAGACATTGAGTCCGCGGGACCCGCGGGCATGGTCACGGAGCATGCGGTGGGCGCCCACAATGCCACGATTTAAAGGGGATATACCTGCACGCCCATTTGCCCAGCGGTGCCATTGTGCCGGCGTACATCGTCGTGCGCTGGTCAGCTAGTTGTTAGGATGAGGCTGGAATTTTACTTTAAAGTGGTTCTAGAGGCTGAAGGTTTTTTACCTTTTTTATGCATTAAGGTAAAAAACCTTCAGTATGCAGCTCACCCTGTGGCTCCTTCCAATACTTACCTGAGCCCGATCTCGATCCAGCCATGTGCCCGCCAGCGGCTGCTCTACTGGGACTCTCAAAAACAAGGGGGAGGGAATTTCAGAAATTCGGAAATAAGAATGAAAATCTGAACATTGAAAAGAATTAAAATCTGAAAATTCAAAACCCGAAAATCTGAAATAACAACCAATAATAAAATATTAAATTATAAGTATTGGAATTTCCTTTCAAACTTGGCTGTTAAGTGGACGTAACGAGTACGAATTTATCCGAGGTTACGAATTATCTGAAATAACGGATGCCGTATCTAAACGAATAGAACGTAACGATCTAATAAAAACAAACAATAATAATAAAAGCTTTTTATTATTATTTATTATTAATTTGTTCCACTCCATTTGTTTAGATTTGGCATTTGTTATTTTGGATAATTCGTAACTTCAGATAAATTTGTATTCGTTACGTTCACAAACAGCCAAATTTGAAAGGGAATTCCAATACTTATAAATTTAATAGTTCGGTATTATTAGTTAGTTATTTCGCATTTTACTGATTTTCTTTCAAATTTTCGAATTTCTGAATTTTCGAAATCTGAAAATCCAAACTTTCGAAAAAAGCAAAAAAAAAAGCAAAAAAAAAAAAAAAAAAATGAATGAAACGAAAACGAACAAATATTTTGTCAGTGCACATGTCTAATGGACACATAGGCTTTCATGGAGTTGAGTTTAGGAACTGCTAGTGTACATGAAGCCTTACACAGGTTATTGAGCATAGGTGTTATGAGAGGGGAAGGAAGCATTTTTTTAACAGCAATTGTTCCACCTTTGCGCCTGTCAAAACTAAAAATTCTGTAAGCTCTGTGCTGAAGCATAATGATGAGGTCACCTCCTCCACCATGGAAGAAGTCCCATGTTCCCCAATACCCCAAGCACAGAGAATTTTGCACCAGTGGAGATGGGTATAAGGAGCAGATTCTGTCTCAGGAACCTTCCTAGCCAGAGAAAATAGGAAAAGGGTTCTCTCCTGCCCTCTAGACCAGTAGTTAACTGCCCGGCTACAGACCCCCGAATATACCCCCTGCTTCTCACCTCTCAAATACCCGTAGTGCCCCCAGCCCCCACAGGGTGCCTGAACTTCTCACAGTGTCACCCAACCTGCCCCACAGTACCTCCCAACCTCTCACAGTGCCCCAGCAAAGCTCCCAGCTTGCCCCAGAAACCTTATCCCTGACAGGTCCACCAAGTCCCCTCAACTCCCTCCAGAATCCCCATCCCACCTCCTCAAGCTCCATCCAGAGTTCAGTACAGGAAAGTACCTGGGTTTGGTTCTGCATCATTCAGCTCGAGAACTTCAATGATCTCTTCATCTTCGTGAAAGGCGACATCCGGACCAGCTGGATCATCCTCTGGCTCTGGGTTTGGTGGTGCCGGCGGCCCTCCAGCATCGCCGCCACCGGCTCCCTCCATTGCCTTGCGAGCGCCGGGACACAGGGTAGCAGCGTCAAAACTGAAAAAGATCAATAAGATCAGAAGAAAAATATCACATTTTAAAAATACAGCAAAGCAGTGAAGATCTCAGGAGGTCTAAGCTGGTCACTACAGACAACCGATGAACTGCCAAACACGGCAACTGCGCTAAAGTCAGAAAATTCCATTAAATTCAAAAGCTGAAGTCCGGGAGAAGTCATGTGTATTCTTCTTGAATCTCGGTGAGCTTTGTGTATTTCTTCCAGAACTGTGCAGTAATCCAGAGTGAGACTTTTCCTCTAAAAGGTGAGCTTAGCCACATCCCTCCAACCTCCAAGTTGGTCCATGAGGCTACCCTTCATCCTATACAAGGTAAGCTTGACCCCACCCAGTCAATGAGGCCACCCTTTAGCCTATACAAGGTAAGTATAGCCCCACCCCTACCCCCCCCCCCTAGTTGGTCCACAAGGGCACCCTTTATCCTATGCAAAATAAACTTGGCCCCACCCCCATTGCCCCCCAGTTGGTCCACAAGGGCACCCTTTATCCTATACAAGGTAAGCTTTACTCCACCCCTCCTGCCTACCAACTGGACGAGGCCACCCTGAATTCTATAAAAGGTAAGCTTGGCCCCACCCCTCCTAACTGGTCCATGAGGCCACCCTTTTCTCATAAAAGCTTGGCCACCACTCCTCTTGCCTCCATGAGGCCCCCACCTATCATATTAAAAAGGACCAATAAGATGTAACACAGCCAAACTCAACTACTGGCTATAGAAAATAAATTAAATGCATCTCTGAATCTACAGATCATTCTGATCCATGGATTCCACCCACCCGTAACCTTTCCTCGTATCACTTTTCATCGTATGCTCACCTTGAATTGCCCGAGTTTCTGAACCAACCACTTTAACCCTTTTGCTGCCACCAAGGTATGCCATACATTGGCAGAAGCAGGCGTTTTACCCACACTGGCGGCTGCTACTCCGAGCTCCTTTCAGCGCACCCATCAGAGAAGGAGGCGGTAGTTCCAATTCTTTATGACACTCAATTATAAAAGACAATGGTTTAGGAAATGCAAAGGTTTTAGTAAAAAATACACTAAAGTAAATTTTAGAGCACATAAAAGCAATAAATTATAAATAGTTTTTTTTAGTAAAATATAAAAGATGAGGTTGCACCGAGTAAACAGATACGGGACATGTCAAGCCTCAAAATTTTCACTTTCACACTGCGACGTTGGCAGCAAAGCGACGCTATTTTTAGCAGCTCTTTTAACCCCCCCCGCTATCGGCCGAAAAAGGGTTAAAAACGCCCGCAAAGCACCGCCGCAGAAGCCCTTTGGCGACAATACCCATTCATTTCAATGGGCAGGGGCGCTTTATACACCGCTCCTAAAGCGCCTCCAAGATGCTGCTTGCAGGACATTTTCTAGCGTCCCGCTCCAGTGCGAGACAGGAGAGGCGCTATTTTTAGCGCTAAAACGCTTGTAAAGTGCCTCAGTGTGAAAGTAGCCTTAGTGTCTCTAGTGGTGTCAGTTAGTGACCCTCCCAGCCAGTGTCTGTTAGCGCCAGATTTCCCACCACTCTATCACAGTCACACTACAAGTCACAGATCACCACCGTAATCAGTATAGTGTCTATAGCGGTGTAACTTCCAGTATATACAGTGAGGGGTGGGGGGGGTGGGGGGGGGGGGGGGGGGGGGAGTATTGATCCCCTGCCGATTTTGTACGTTTGCCCACTGACAAAGAAATGATCAGTCTATAATTTTAATGATTGGTTTATTTTAACCGTGAGAGACAGAATAAGAGAAATATCCAGAAAAACACATTTAAAAAAAAAAAAAAAAGAAGTTATAAATTGATTTGCATTTTAATGAGTGAAATAAGTATTTGACCCCTTCGCAAAACATGACTTAGTACTTGGTGGCAAAACCCTTGTTGGCAATCACAGAGGTCAGACGATTCTTGTTGTTGCCCACCAGTTTGCACTCATCTCAGGAGGGATTTCGTCCCACTCCTCTCTGCAGATCATCTCCAAGTCATTAAGGTTTCGAGGCCGACGTTTGGTAACTTGAACCTTCAGCTCCCTCCACATATTTTCTATGTTGGGATTAAGGTCTGGAGACCGGCTAGGCCACTCCAGGACCCTAATGTGCTTCTTCTTGAGCCTCTCCTTTCTTGGCCGTTTGTTTTGGGTCATTTTCATGCTGGAATTCCCATCCGCTACCCATTTTTCAATGCCCTGGCTGAGGGAAGGAGGTTCTCACCCAAGATTTGACGGTACATGTCCCTGTTCATCGCCCCTTTGATGCGGTGAAGTTGTTCTGTCCCCTTAGCGGAAACCCCCCCAAAGCATAACGTTTCCACCTCCATGTATGACGGTGGGGATGGTGTTCCTGGTGTCATAGGCAGCATTCCTCCTCCTCCAAACACGGCGAGTTGAGGCCAAAGAGCTCAATTTTGGTCTCATCTGATCACAACACTTTCACCCAGTTCTCCTCTGAATCATTCAGATGTTCATTAGTAATCTTCAGATCGGCCTGTACATCTTTCTTGAGCAGGGGGACCTTGCGGACACTGTAGGATTTCAGTCCTTCACGGTGTTGTGTGTTACCAATTGTCTTCTTGGTGACTATGGTCCCAGCTGAGATCATTGACAAGATTCTCCCGTGTAGTTCTGGGCTGATTCCTCAACGTTCTCATGATCATTGAACCTCCACGAGGTGAGAACTTGCATGGAGCCCCAGACCGAGGGAGATTGACAGTTATTTTGAGTTTCTTCCATTTGCCAATAATCGCACCAACTGTTGTCACCCTCTCACCAAGCTGCTTGGCGTTGGTCTTGTAGCCCATTCCAGCCTTGTGTAGATCTACAATCTTCTCCCTGACATCCTTGGACAGCTCTTCGGTCTTGACCATGGTGGAGAGATTGGAATCTGATTACTTCTGTGGACAGGTGTCTTTTATACAGGTAACAAGCTGAGATTAGGAGCACTCGCTTTAAGAGAGTGCTCCTAATCTCAGCTCATTACCTGTATAGAAGACACCAGGGAGCCAGAAATCTTGCTGATTGATAGGGGATCAAATACTTATTCCACTCATTAAAATGCAAATCAATTTATAAGTTTTATGAAATGCGTTTTTTTTTTCTGGATATTTGTTGTTATTCTGTCTCTCACTGTTAAAATAAACCGACCAATAAAATTATAGACTGATCGTTTCTTTGTCAAATGTACAAAATAATCAGGGGATCAAATACTTTTTCCTGTGTATATATATATATATATATATATATATATATATTAATATTACTTTCCAGCTTTAGTAAATAAACCCCACTGTGTACCTAAGAGCGGGGTATGCCATATATATATATATATATATATATATATATATATATATATATATATATATACATACACACACACACATATATACACACACATATACATAATACACACTTTGCTATGGTATATGTGTATATATATATATATATATATATATATATATATATATATATATATATATATATATATATATATATATATATATATATATATTACACATACACTCTACACACACATAACATAAAACACTTTTATACACACATTTCTACACTCACATTGCAGTCACCAGAAGCCCCCCATAGCATTAAGTTGTCACCCGGATGTCTCAGTCTGGGGGCCCCTCTGATATCCCCTCCAGGAAGCCCCACACACGGTCCCCAGAGGTAGGTAGACACCCTCCCCCCCCCTACACGTGTCCAGCCTGGGGGAGGTTCCCCTGGCCCACCAGATCACTCACCTGTCACTGTGCGGCTCAGCTGGGCCCTCGGATACCTCCCCTCCCCCCCTGTGTGTGGCCCCTTTCCCCTCTGCAGCTGCACTCTGACACACGTGGGCACTCCTGGAAGGGTGACGTCGCCTGTCACGTGACTGGAAGGGGGCGGCGATCAGCGACCGAATCACGTGACCCAGCAAGGAAATCCGAGCAAAAGCTGAGGATAGGGGCGGAGAACTTTAACTCCCAGCATGCCCCGCTGTAAACAGGAAGTGACGCTAGGGATGCGCCGGAAGTAGAGTCCAGGTGGGGGAAAGATGGCGGCTCCCTGTAGCAGGATGTTGGTGTCAGGGAGATTGCGGTGTGGTTTAGGTGAGGATATTCTGTGAATGTATATGTATGTCGTCCTGCCTGGTGGTGTATGGAGGATATACCTACCAACATGTATGACAGGAGTTACAGCTTCTGACCTCTATTGGTAGACATGTCTGTGCCCTCTGACAACAAAGAGAAACGGTCACTATTTTCTTGGGGGTTTTGCTGTTTGAAGTGTATGTCCAGACAGGAGTTTTCTTTAGTCTTTTTGATGATGTTCTGTTTCCGACGCCCTTTCTATGCATTGACGCCTCTCTATAGAGCCAATCTGTGTGGACACGGCGCTTTCTTGCTGACTCAGCCCCATCCGCAGGCAGCTTCAGTAGGGTTGCCACCTGTCCAAGATTCACCCGGACAGTCCGGGTTTTGAATTGTGTTGTCCAGCTTTCAGGCGGACTGAAACCCGGACACGTTATATAGACCGTGGCTGTGGCTCTCCAAGTCACCCACCAAGATAGTCGCACCCAAATCTGCTGCCGTCTGGGTGCTGAAGGCGGGGGTGTCTTGGGGCAGGCCCGGCCATCACTGATGTCAGCAAGAGCAATCTGACCCCACCCGCTGTTCGCTGCGGCACGCTATATGCACCGCATTACTGCTCTCCTCGGGGCACCCAAAGGTGTCCCAGGCCGCTAAAGTGTTCGGGTTTGGCTTGAAGAAAAGGTGGCAACTCCTAAGCTTCAAGCGGAACTAAACTGTATCTGAGCTCCGCAAATTGAGAACGCTATTTGACCTCCAGAGGATTTACCCCCCCCCCCCCCCCCCCTTTCATGACCAGACCATTTTTTTTGCGATACGGCACTGCGTGCGTTTCTTTGACAATTGCGCGGTCGTGCGATGTTGTACTCAAATAAAATTGATGTCCCATTTTCCCACAAATAGAGCTTTCTTTTGGCGGCATTTGATCACTACTGTGGTTTTTATTGTTTTGCGCTATAAACAAGAAAAGACCAACAATGTTGAGGAAAAAACATTATTTTTTTTTCTTTCTGCTTTTTTATTATTATACAGGATTTATATAGCGCCAACAGTTTACGCAGCGCTTTACAGTATAAAAAGGAGACAATACAGCTATAATACAATAAAATACAAGAGGATTAAGAGGGCCCTGCTCAGAAGAGCTTACAATCTAATAGGGTGGGGCAGGTGGTACAAAAGGTTGTAACTGTGGGGGGAGAGGAGCTGATGGAAGTGGTAGGAGAGATTAGTTGGAGACGTGATAGGCTTTCCTGAAGAGATGAGTTTTCAGGAATCGCCTGAAGGTAGTGGGCTATAGAACATATCCAATAAAAAAAAAAAAAAAATCAAATTTCTTCAAATTTAGGCCAATACGTATTCTGCTACATATTTTTGGTAAAAAAAATCCCAATAAGTGTATATTGATTGGTTTGCACAAAAGTTATAGCGTCTACAAACTATAGGATAGATTTTTTTTTTTATTTTTTATTTTTTTACTAGTAATGGTGGTGATCTGCGATTTTTAGCGGGACTGCGATATTGCGGCGGACAAATCAGACGCTAAGTGACACTTTTTTGGGGACAAGTAACACCAGTGCAGTGATCAGTGCTAAAACAAAATATATGCACTGTCACTGTACCAATGACACTGGCTGGGAAGGGGTTAACATCAGGGGCGATCTAAGGGTTAAATGTGTGCCTAGCCAGCGTTTTTGTTTTTTTTTTTTGCACTGTGTGGGAGGTGCTTTTCCTAGGGGAAGGCATGGATCCATGTACCTGCTTTGGCAATCGATGGAATGGCGGTAATGGTCTTCCCCACGACCCAAAAAAAAAGAGTCGCCTGCAAAAGTCCACAGTCAAGACAATTGTTTTGCTGACATGGCGGCAATCCAAGAATGTGTGACCGCGGCTCTGTGATCGATTCCTAAAGAGGCCTTTGCTTACAGTTTCCAGAAGCTTTATGAATGTTGCCAAAAGAGTGTTGTGAAGGATGGCGATTTATGTTGAAAACCAATAAAGTTACACCTTGGATTGCGAGCAGAATTCGTTCCAGAAACATGCTTGTAATCCAAAACATTTGTATATCAAAGCGAATTTCCCCATAAGAAATAATGGAAGCTCAGATGATTCGTTCCACAACCATTTATTCATAAGTCCTTCAGTTTATAGTCCATATAAAAAGATTATAGCAATGTGACCAGGTTGTGTAACCATAAAATGTCCATCTACACATGGAAGCCTCCACAAGGGGATTAGAAGCAAAATCCAGAAGGAGCTCCAGAGTATAAAAGAGAAGAGAGGCGCCTCTAAGTGTAGCAATATGGTTACATTTAATGAAGGTACAACATTTAGAAACTCACATGGTTTATAACTAAAAGAGGCACATCTAAGTATGCAGGCATCCGGGGGAAAAGCTGTCCACATAGACCGTCCTCCACACCGCTGGCTCTCACCGATGTCAGTCTGCAATCCTGACCGGGAAGACTACCTTGCAGGAGAGCGATCTGAAAGTGAGGTTTGAATCGCTCGTGGAGCGTAGCGTGGAAGGGATGACGTTGATGGCGGTGCGGAGGACGGTCTATGTGGACAGCTTTACCCCGGATGCCTGCATACTTAGATGTGCCTCTTTTAACCACCTCAATACCGGGCACTTTCACCCCCTTCCTGCCCAAGCCATTTTTCAGTCTTCAGCGCTGTCGCACTTTGACAATTGCGCGGTCATGTTACACTGTACCCTAATGAAATTTTTATCATTTTGTTCCCACAAATAGAGCTTTCTTTTGGTGGTATTTGATCACCTCTGTGGTTTTTATTTATTGCGCTATAAACAAAAGAAAAGGGACAATTTTGAAAAAAAAAAACCACAATATTTTTAACTTTTTGCTATAATAAATATCCAATTTTTTTTTTTTTTTTAACGAATTTTTTCCTCCGTTTAGGTCGATACGTATTCTTCTACATATTTTTGGTAAAAAAAAAAAAATCGCGATAAGCGTATATTGTTTGGTTTGCGCAAAAGTTATAGCGTCTACAAAATAGGGGATAGATTTATAGCATTTTTATTTATTTATTTATTTTTTACTAGTAATGGCGGCGATCTGCGACTTTTATTGTGACTGCGATATTGCAGCGGACATATCGGACGATTTTGACACATTTTTGGGACCATTCACATTTATACAGCGATCCGTGCGATAAAAATGCATTGATTACTGTGTAAATGTGACTGGCAGGGAAGGTGTTAACACTAGGGGTCGATGGAGGGGTTAATGTATGATCTAGGGAGGTGATTCTAACTGTGGGGGGAGGGGACTCACTAGGGGAGAAGACCGATCGGTGTCCCTATGTACAAGGGACACACCATCGGTCTCCTCTCCTCTGACAGGACGTGGATGTGTGTGTTTACACACACACATCCACGGTCCTGCTCTGTTACCCGGCAATCGCGGGTGCCCAGCGGACATCGCGGCCGCCGGGCACGTGCACCGAGTCCCGAGGGACGCATCGGGCACGCGCGCCGCCTAGTGGCTCCGGAGGGCGATCACGTCATATGACGGTGGGCGGTGGCTTAGCGGTTAATCGTCAACCATGTGAGTTGATAAATGTACCTTCATTAAATGTAACCTACACTTAGAGGCGCCTCTCTTCTCTTTTATACTCAGTTGTGACATGACGCTGCTTGTAAATCAAGTCAAAATGTATTTTAAAAATTTGCTTGTCTTGCAAAACGCTCTCCAACCAAGTTACTCTCAATCCAAGGTTTTACTGTAATTTGTATCTTTTTTGATTTGTTTGTTTTCTGATACCATTCACCAAACTTTTTAGACACACCTCGTATGTACAGTAAAGTCTGGAGTGGTGGTCAGGATATTTCGGTTTCATTTCCCCTTTTTTACTTATTTTGTGAAAAGATGAGCTTACCCATTTGACTAATTTTAAAGTATAACTAAACTGGGAATGAAAGTGTAAATAAAGCATTTTGAGTTGCCACCAGAACAGGAATCAAAAGGAAATCTTTTAATGGCGACACTTGGTCCTGTAACATCTATCTAAGGGGGAATTTCCCACACATTTGAAAAGATTATTCCCTGAACTTTTTTTTTTTTTTTTCTGGGGAAAACAAGAAGGGGAGCGGAGGGGGTGGGACTTTGAATGAAGCACATGAAAGTGAAATGATGGTAATTATGTGGAAGAGAGGAATTTTATTGTTACAATATGAATGTACAAAGATTGTTGATACATGGTGACGACATTAAGAGGATAATATACGTATCTTGAAACATAACCATTGATGTCAAGGTACAGGTAAAATACAGTACACAGTAAAATGATAACAAGATGACAATTGAAAAGCGTGGTGATTCAATGAAAAATTCCAAAGTTCCACAAACATGATAGGGTAAAATAATGAATATAAGGTGAAACCTGCAGGGCCTATGGCCACACTAAACCTGTAAAGGTGATGATTATATAGAGACTTGAACCAGATATAGAGTAGGTGAAGACACGGCATCATGTAGCTCTACGCGTTTCGTGGCTGAACGCCACTCGTCAGGAGCATGCACGTGGTAGTCTAAAAAATGGATATAAGGATAATCAATGATGGATAGAGGTAAAATGACATCACCAGCAGCACGTCAGTGCATACTTACTGGTTAAGGTCTGCAGGGTATTGGAACAATGTGAGACGCCGAGGCATCCGGAATAACCTCCAACCGGGAGCCGCAGTGGGCGGGCCAACGGAAACCCCTAACACAGGCCGTCAATGGGGCAGGCATGAAACCACGAGGGATCACTGTGAATGGGTGAAAAATTGGTGGATGGAAGTGAGGGAATAACAAAAACTGGAAGTGGGGTGAAGATAGGGGGGGGGGGGGGGAGAGAGAGAGGGCAAGAGGCTGTGCCAAAGATAAAAGAAAGAAAATGGAATGAGACCAGTGGAGAGACTACCAGGAAAAGAAAAGTGGAGCCAGATAGAGAAGAAATTGGGTGAGGGAGGAAAAAACAAGCCAGCCATAGAAAATGTGCACATGAAGAGGGATCGGTGTGGAAAGGAGCCCGCTGGGGACAGTGGTGGAGTGAGGACAAAGGGACTGGTGGTGAAGGGTATAAATACGTATATACCTAGAAAGAGTGGAAGACCCGTCGCTGGGAAGAGATGGGTGTAGAGTGTAGTATCCACGGAGCCTCGAGTGTCAAGACCTTCCGGCAGGACGCCCATATAGGTGCCGTCAAAGCTCCACCCACCGCCGTCATGCTGCGTGGCATGGGATTGGGGGAGGGCAAGCACCGCTGATCGGAAAATTTCGGCCAGACGGTACTTGCATAGCTCCCCCATTGCTCACGAGGGTGGAATCAACCAGCAGGTGCGTGATGACGCCAAAGGCGTCACACGCACTGCATGGGAAGCATGACGCCGACGCGCATGACGGCGCGCCCGTCCCCCCCGGCATACAGGGAGCAAGGAGGGGGGCGGAAACCCGTGATGCGCGTCACGGCCCCCAGAGGAGGAAAGCGGACGCCTGTAGCAGTCACATAAACCAAACCCGCATCAGCATGGAGATAGATAATAGAAAAATAATTGGAGTTGATGCTACACATGATAACTGATAAGAATACTATAGATGACAATTAGCGAAGGATAAACAGTATTAAAGCACAGGAGGGGCTCAACATAGGATCATTGGTGGCAGGGGGAGTTTTAAAGGGTAATTGCAGTGGGGCTTAAAACATGTGCTTCCATCCCTGAATATATTACTACAAAAGAGAAAAGGTGGTCCGATCAGCGGTGCTTGCCCTCCCCCAATCCCATGCCACGCAGCATGACGGCGGTGGGTGGAACTTTGACGGCACCTATATGGGCGTCCTGCCGGAAGGTCTTGACACTCGAGGCTCTGTGGATACTACACTCTACACCCATCTCTTCCCAGCGACGGGTCTTCCACTCCTTCTAGGTATATACGTATTTATACCCTTCACCACCAGTCCCTTTGTCCTCACTCCACCACTGTCCCCAGCGGGCTCCTTTCCACACCGATCCCTCTTCATGTGCACATTTTCTATGGCTGGCTTGTTTTTTCCTCCCTCACCCAATTTCTTCTCTATCTGGCTCCACTTTTCTTTTCCTGGTAGTCTCTCCACTGGTCTCATTCCATTTTCTTTCTTTTATCTTTGGCACAGCCTCTTGCCCTCTCTCTCTTCCCCCCCCCCTCTATCTTCACCCCACTTCCAGTTTTTGTTATTCCCTCACTTCCATCCACCAATTTTTCACCCATTCACAGTGATCCCTCGTGGTTTCATGCCTGCCCCATTGACGGCCTGTGTTAGGGGTTTCCGTTGGCCCGCCCACTGCGGCTCCCGGTTGGAGGTTATTCCGGATGCCTCGGCGTCTCACATTGTTCCAATACCCTGCAGACCTTAACCAGTAAGTATGCACTGACGTGCTGCTGGTGATGTCATTTTACCTCTATCCATCATTGATTATCCTTATATCCATTTTTTAGACTACCACGTGCATGCTCCTGACGAGTGGCGTTCAGCCATGAAACGCGTAGAGCTACATGATGCCGTGTCTTCACCTACTCTATATCTGGTTCAAGTCTCTATATAATCATCACCTTTATAGGTTTAGTGTGGCCATAGGCCCTGCAGGTTTCACCTTATATTCATTATTTTACCCTATCATGTTTGTGGAACTTTGGAATTTTTCATTGAATCACCACGCTTTTCAATTGTCATCTTGTTATCATTTTACTGTGTACTGTATTTTACCTGTACCTTGACATCAATGGTTATGTTTCAAGATACGTATATTATCCTCTTAATGTCGTCACCATGTATCAACAATCTTTGTACATTCATATTGTAACAATAAAATTCCTCTCTTCCACATAATTACCATCATTTCGCTTTCATGTGCTTCATTCAAAGTCCCACCCCCTCCGCTCTCCTTCTTGTTTGACTAATAGGGATGGAAACTTGTGACCCTACCGGGCCACGGTTTCATTCAAAGTCCCATAGGGATGGAAATACATAATCTTACCAGATTTAGGCTTCCTAAAAGTCCCTATATTCCCCTTTTCTCTTTTTGTAGTTTTTTTTCTGGGGGGCGGGCACTGCGTCCGATGACTTGAGTTTGTGCAGCTAGACTGGTTATTATGCTCTTTCTTTTTATCTTTTTATCCATTGTCATTTCTTATAGATTGCCTTCATATCCTTTTAGATATATACCTTTGTTGGTTTGTCATGGATTTTATATCATGTCCTCTGTTTATTCTTTTTTTTTTTTTTTTTCTTTTGTTATGTGGAAAAAATGCAATAAAAATTTAATAAAAAAAGATATTCCCTTACTCCTGGTTGTGTCTATAGAACAGGAAGTGAAGGGAAGTCATCCTAATGAGACACAGATGGCAAAAACTTTTGGCTTTAGAAAAAGTGTACTTTAGTAACTTATAAAAAAAAAAATGAAAGATGACTTTTTTTTCTTCTTCTTTTTTTCCCTTTTTTGTTATGTGGAAACATTCAATAAACATTATTAAAACCAAATTTTTTCTAAATTTTTTTTTTTTTTTTTTTCTTTTTTTTTTGTAGGCATGTTTCAAGGTGCAGGAGGAAGAGTCGCCACCTTAATGCCGTCAGGAGCTCCTAATGTCAAAACACTGCACACCAGGTCACCTCAGTGGAGAAAAGCTGAATACCACGACCCCGGGTACACTGGCGGCTTCTATGTTGGGGGTGCGAAAGGACGCAACCCCATGAAAACAGTGGGCATTGCATGGTATGACAAACCACAGAGGGCTGCATCCATCCAAATGTGATGTTTGTTAAGGCGAAAGTGATTGTAAAGGGTTAAAATAACACACATGGTATACTTACCTGTAGCCCCGATCCTCCTCCTTCTCTGATCTTCCGCCAGCACTCCTTGCTCCTTCCCCCTGTTGAGTGCCCCCACAACAAGCCGCTTGCTATGGGGGTAATCCTGTGGGCTCACTCCCGAGCCACGCACTGTGTACCTATTGAAACAAACTGTGTGTCTCACACCACAATTCCTGTATCCTGCAAGCCTGTTTTTACATTTGTTTTCAAACACATTTGTAATGCGTTTGCAGTGCATTCCAGTGCGTTTTTTTTTTTTTTGTTTTTTTTTTCTCTACTTGCCTCTTTTATACATGTTCCAGTGCATTTATATGCATTTACATGTGTTTAAATGTATTCTGCAGGAAAAAACATTGCTATTAGGGCTGGTTCACACCACAAGGCGTGTCTGAGCATGCGTGTTTTTGTTTTTTTTTTGTGTGGTTTTTTTTTTTTTTTTTTAAGGGGGGCGGTTGCGCAATCTTAGGCAACCCATTAATTTCAATGGGATGTCCTACATTCTAGAAAAGTGCAAAAGTCGAAACGCAAAATTTGCTCTTCAGCAAACCGCATGGTACTGCTGCACCAATACGTTTTGGCAGGCACAAACACGCAAATTTTTTCCAGATGGGTGCCATAGAGCTGTGCGATTAAAGTGATTGTAATGCCGCGTACACACGGGTGGATTTTTCGACTGACTTTCCGACGGACTTATCGAATAAACGGACATGCCTGCACACGATCACACCAAAGTCCGATGGATTTGTACGTGATGATGTACACCGGACTAAAATAAGGAAGTTCATAGCCAGTAGCCAATAGCTGCCCTAGCGTCGGTTTTAGTCCGTCGGACTAGCATACAGACGAGCGGATTTTTCGACCGGACTCGAGTCCGTCGGAAAGATTTGAAACATGTTTTATTTCTAGGTCCGTCTGACTTTTGGGGAAAAAAAGTCCGCTAGAGCCCACACACAATCGATTTATCCGCCGGAGTCCGGTCCGCCGAACCTAGTCCATTGAAAAGTCCGCTCGTGTGTACGCTGCTTTTTTTTTTTTTTTTTTTTATTAAGTAACAAACATGTCATACTCGCCTCCACTGTGCAGCTCGTTTTGCACAGAGTGGCCCCACACATCCTTTTCTGGGGTCCCCCGGCGGCTCCTCCCCCACATCAGGTAACCCCCTCGGGGAAGCGCTTCCCCTAGGGAGTTACCTTACGGGCACACTCCCGAGTCCAGCATTCGGCGTCCATAGCTGGCGAATGTATGACTCGGCCCCGCCCCTGGTGCCCACGTCATTGGATTTGATTGACGGCAACTGCTATCAATCTATCCAATCAAGAGCTGAGAACCCCGGGCAGAGAGACAGCGCGTCCCCGCTGGGTCAAGTTCCAGGGGCTCAGGTAAGTAAAACGGGGGGGGGGGGTGCTGGGGGGTCACTGCCAGGTGTTTTTTCACCTTAATGCATCGCATCGAAAAAAACACAAAGCTTCACAACCCCTTTAATCGAGGTCGCAATTCTTTCCCCCTCACAATCTTAACAAAGCATTTTTCCGATTCTATGCAGAGTCCTCTGCTCAAGCCGACAGCTGTAAAGAAAAAAAAAAAAAAAAAAAAACCCAGGCAGTCTGCCAAGTTTCACAGCATTTTTCAGCTGGTGAGCTAACTGTAAACATTGTAACGTTTTGTTCTTTAGATCAAAGGAATGAAATCCGGTCTGTAAATGAGAGAAATTTAACCACTTAAAGAATCAAACCTTTTGCTGACATTTGTTGGTTTCAAGTTAAAAATCATGATTTTTTTGCTAGAAAATGACTTAGAACCCCCAAACAGTATATATATATTTTTAGCAGAGACCCTAGAGAATAAAATGGTGGTTGTTGCAATATTTTATGTCACACTGTATTTTTGCAGCGGTCTTTCAAATGCAAAGAATCGTGATCTTTAGTCTAAGCAAAAAAAAAAAAATCGTGATTCTCATTTTTCCCAGAATCGTGCAGCTCTAGGGTGCCAGTTAGAATTAATGGCACCTACGCTTGTCTGTAAAAGGCAGCGCGATTTCATGCGATGTGATTTTGCACATTTCGGTACCACACCGGGTGTGAACAAGCCCTGACTGTGCATGCGTTGTAGAGGTGTTTAAGCACTTGACCTCCAGAAGATTTACCCCCCCCCCTTCATGACCAGGCCATTTTTTTGCTTTTTTGGCACTGTGTTACTTTACCTGACCAGTATTTAGGTGTGTACTGTGTGGTGCTTTTACTAATTGATGTGCTTTGAAGGGAAACAAAATGTAGCTCATCGCTGACAGGACAGAGCTCGGTTCTGTCCTCCTCCTCACCGATCAGCAGGTGCCGGTAGACATCCATTGGCCGGAACTCGCTGATTAGCTTGTGCCGTGACTAAGCACAGCCTTGGCGAGCGCCTCCCACCCGGAAGTACCAGATCACATAATAGGTACGTGATCCGGCGCAGGAGAGCTGCTTTGCCACCGTACTCCTACGTGAGGCGGTTAAGAAAAACACTTTGGAAAGCATCTGGTGTGAACCTGTCCATATGTGAATTGCACTATTTAAATTGAACCTTTATTCCCGCTAAGAAACAGGGGCCTTGGAGGTGGTTCACACCAGCAGTTAAGACACTGTGATTGAGACGTTTTACTGCCCCCCCCCCCCAAACATTCCCCTCTTTAACTGCAGAAGCAGCGGTCGAGAGTGTACACATGCCACAGCTACATTGTTTTGATCCAGGGTGGATATAAATCAATCTTCTTTTTTTTTTTTTTTTAAATCAAGAAAATCTGATTTTTATTTTTATCTAAATCTGATTTTATTTGATCAAAGATAGTTTTCTATTTAAGATACATTAATGATTTACTTTATTTAGCATGAAATGGAGCTTAGTTATGTAGCATGAAGATGTAAATTCTGCAATAATTTACATTTTTGGTAAACCCATTCAATAAATCCAAGCTCTGGAAGCTGAGATAACATGCACTGCATTGATGCATTCACACAATTTCACAGTAACCATGAGATAAAACAAAGTTCAGAAATATTCCTTTATCCCATTGTTTTGCAAATCTATGTACACTACAAACTGTATGATTGAATCGGTTCTGATAACGTGGTTTTACTATCCTGACAGCTTATTGTTCTAAATAGGAAACCTTCATTTTGTTTTCAAATATTAAAGATTCTAACTACCAGCAAGAATAAGTCCTTACATTTAAAGAGCATCTGTCATTTCAGAACCATCATGGCAGTGCCTGTTAGCGGGCATCCACTCACCCACTGCCGCCACATCCCTCACCTTGTTGTGTCACTGCCGCATCACCAGCCGTACAATTAAAGTGAATGGGACTGTCGGCGAGCCAACAGCGGGTCAGAGGAGGAGCCAACAGCAGGACAGAGATGACAATTGCTCTTTAACCGCTTTCCGCCCACCGGCCATCAAATGACGGCTGGGCGGCGCGGCTCGCGTTCTGGGTGGATGTCATATGACGACCCTCCAGAACGACCACTCTCGTGCGCCCGTGGGGGCACGCATCGCGGCGATCGATGGTGCGGTGTGTCAGTCTGAGACACCGCTACACCGATCTCAGTAAAGAGCCTCTGACGGAGGCTCTTTACCACTCGATCAACCGTGTCCAATCAACACCCAGGACCACCAGGATGCCGCCAAGATCACCAGGGATTGCAACCCTAGACCACCAGGTAGCTGCCAATCAGTGCCCAACCCCAATGCCTGCCAGGGCCAGTAGTGATTCCTATCAATGCCATCTATCAGTGCCACCCATCAGTGCAGCCTTTCAGTGTCGCCTGAGTGCCCATCAGTGCTGCATATCAGTGCCACCCGTCAGTGCCCATCAGTGAAGGAGAAAACTTACTTATTTACAAAATTTTATAACCGAAACAAAAGAAAAACTTTTTTTTTCTTTTCAAAATTTTAGGTCTTTTTTTTTTAATTTTTTTTTTTTTTATTTGTTTAGAAGGAAAAAAAAAATGCAGAGGTAATGAAATACCACCAAAAGAAAGCTCTATTTGTGGGAATAAAATGATAACAATTCTGTTTGAGTACAGTGTTGTATGACCGCGTAATTGTCATTTAAACAGCGACAGCGCTGAAAGCTGAAAATTGGCC
Organism: Lithobates septentrionalis; assembly: GCA_037952835.1. Classification (NCBI taxonomy): domain Eukaryota; kingdom Metazoa; phylum Chordata; class Amphibia; order Anura; family Ranidae; genus Lithobates; species Lithobates septentrionalis. The sequence continues at coordinate 51,566 of JBBDGP010003363.1, forward strand.
TGGGCAGGAAGGGGGGTAAGTGCCCGGTATTGAGGTAGTTAAAAATCATGATTTAAATCAAATCTACCCTGCTTTGCTCTGAGGTCATGGCAGGAATTCTACCCCCTGTCACTTTCCATTGAATGAGGTCTGCAAGCACCCCACAACCGCATGCAATGCGCGCACTAATGCAGGGTTCAAGGGTCAAATCAGGCAGTGAGGAGGTGATCCAATGCCTCCTCACTGCCTGCCAAATGCTCTATGAAGAGCAATCCAAATGCAGATCACTCTTCAGAGGTCAAAGCAAGTATGAACAAGCCCTAAAACAGCCGGTGAGGAAGTGACATATCACCTCCCAAGGCTCGGTGTGCAAATTGGAGATGGTTATCACCGCCTCCAAGTCGCATTACAGGCGAGTGTGACCGGCTCTCAATGGAGCCAGTTCCCACATCTCTGGGGCGGCTGCAGTGCGCATTCCAAAAGGGTCCTGTGCGTTTTTCGGGCCTGGTTCCGGTGCTAATTCAGGCAAAAATTCGGACCTGAACCGGTGAACAGACACGCACCGGACTCCATGCTGGGGACTGTGGCTGCACATATGTGAACTAGAGCTGCATGATTAATCGTTAAGAATTTAAATTGCAATCTTTTTCCCTTCCCGATCTTCAAAACAGCATGTCACGATTCTTTCTAACAAGTGCAGAGAGTTCTCACAGCTGGGGAAAAAAAAAATAAAAATCCAGGCAGCCTGCCAAGTTTTATCACAACACGGGAATAAGTAGAAACAAAGTATCTTTTTGTTCTTTTATCAAAGGAAAGAACTCCGGAGTGCAGATGAGGGAAGTGTAACCATTTAAAGCGGGGTTCCAATATCTCTGATTTATTTATTTTTTTTGGCCAAATAACATTGATTATGATATATCAATAGAGAACTCACTTGTTCCGTTTTTTAAAGCGGAGTTCCACCCAAAAGTGGAACTTCCGCTCATCGGATTCCTCCCCCCCCCTCCGGTGTCACAGTTGGCACCTTTCAGGGGGGAGGGGGGTGCAGATACCTGTCTAAGACAGGTATCTGCACCCACTTCCGGGAATAGACTTCCGTGGGAGTCACGCCCCCTTCCGCACTCCCCCGCTGTCTCCTGGGAAAGACACAGGTCCCAGGAGATAGCGGGGACCATTGAGAAAGCACAGAGCGACTCGCGCATGCGCAGTAGGGAATCGGGAAGTGAAGCCACAACGCTTCACTTCCTGATTCCCTCACTGAGAATGGCGGCGGCAGCACCCGAGGATCGAGGGACGATTCGGTCTCGGGTGCCGACATCGCTGGACCCCGGGACAGGTGAGTGACCTTATTTTAAAAGTCAGCAGCTGCAGTATTTGCAGCTGCTGACATCTAAAAAAAAATTTTTGCGGGACTCCCGCTTTAAGTGATAGTGCTGTCTGTTTTCACCTAATAAAGAAACATATCTAGACGGTTGTCATCTTGCCTGTGGGCATGTGAAGCCCACAGGAATCCTCTTCCGGGATACGGTGCTGCTGATCGACCAGCATGTACCGCCCAATGTTTTCCTGATCTCGCGCATGCGCATTAGACTGAAATCGGAGCGCCGTCAACAGCTCCGGTTGCCATCACAACTTGCAGCGTCGGAGGAAGTCCCGCCCCGTTGTGATGGCAACAGAGATACTCTCGAGATGACTCTCGTAACAGGCCACCACACTGACTCCTGGGAATAATGACACAAGCTCCCAGGAGCCAGTGCGGCTAAGAGGAAGTGACAAATTAGCCGCAGAAAACACGCCCCTAACCGCAGCCTGTCATTCCTGGAAGACACAAAGAGACTATCAACAAGAAAGGTACAGTCTGAAAAAAAAAAAAAAAAAAATGCCGTTTTGTCATTAGGACATTGCGGTAATCCGCTGCAGCTAGTGTAGAAAAATCGGGTGGAGATCCGACCGAACCTTTTCTGACATTTGTTGCTTACAAGTAAAAATCATTATTTTCTACTAGAAAATTTATTGGAACACCCAAACATGATATATATATATTTTTTTTTTAGCAGAGACCCTATAGAATAAAATTGTGGTTGTTGCAATTTTTTGTGTCACACCGTATTTGCGCGGCGGTCTTTCAAACGCAATTTAAAAAAAAAAAAATACACTTTAATGAATTAAAAAAAAAAAACTAAACAGTAAAGTTGGCCCAATTTTTTTTGTATAATGTGAAAGAAGATGTTACACTGAGAGAATCGTGATCTTTATTCTAAGCAAAAAAATTGTGATTCTCAGTTTAGCCAAAATCGTGCAGCTCTAATTAGGGCTGCGAGATTTTCTAAAAAAAAAAAAAAAATCCTCGATTTTCTAAAAAAAAAAAAATCCTCTATTTTCTAAAAAAAAACCTCGATTCACGATTCGAATCGAGTTTTTTTTTTTTGACACCGCGCCGGTCCTGAGGAGCTGTGGGCAGGAGTTTTTTGTTGTCTGCGGTGTCCGGCCTTGCGGACTAGGCCGAAGCCGCGTCCTCACCTAAAAACTCCTGCCCGCAGCTCTTCAGGACAAGAGCGCGGTGAAAAAAAAAAAAAATCGAAAAAAATCGATTTGCTTACATTTTGAATCGATTTGACCTCTCAACTCGATTCAAGATTTAAATCGATTTTTTTTTTTTTTCCCCCAGCCCTAGCTCTAATGTGAGCCCTGCCTAACTGTTTTGTCAAACTCCCCTGAAGATTGATTCACTGCGCATTGCTTTTCAGAGGGGGCAGCCACGCATATAAACGAATCCTGAACTGTTGCTCAGCAGGATTATAAGGGGTTAGGCATGCTGTGATTGTACACAGACCCGAGTAGCAGCATGCAGATTAGTGTCGGGTACCAGCTGCTCTGATTTACGTTTTATATCAACCTCTCGTAATCTTATTTTTTTTTTTTTTAAAACAGGGCGATCGGGTTCCCGTCCGGCATCCTACTATTTCTGTATGCAAGGAGGAAGGTGGATCAGAGACGTGTGCTGCAGATGAAAGCGTTGCAGCGGATGAGAGACGCCAACAAAGGGCCATATCAGAGCGAGAGATACAAGACTGTGTAGACGGCCTCCATGTTCTATCAGCTTCCGGACTCAGAAGACGCATTTTAAAGTTTTTTGTTTTGTTTGTTTGTTTTTTTAACCCGAAGATTAAAAATGTAAAATATTGCAGCTCATCCGTCTTTAGATAAGTGGTGGCTGCATTTGTTTTCTTTTTGCAGGCTTGCCTATAATGGTGTTGCATTTGTAATTATTTTTTGTGGATGGGATGGGTTGGTTAAATTGTGCAATAAATATATTCTATTAAATGAAGAAGTAAAACTTTTATCATGGCTGATCATTGTCTCCTATAAATAAGATATTCCTAGTTTTGTTGTTCTTCTAAAGATTGATGAGCAGAGGAGATTTATATTGTGGATTTGCATTTTTTCATGCAGAAATATCCATAACCCAGAATTCAGCTTTTACATAAAGGTTTGGTATCGGAGAAAATGTAGATAATTGCCTCACATCCAATATAAATATTGGCACCACATCCCTAAAGTATACAATATAAAGAACATAGAAGGAGCTGAGATTTTAAAGGTGCAATAGATAACACAAAATTTAGGTAAAAAAATTCACATTCTATTTAGAAAAACCGAAGGAATTGTTTCTCAACATGTTTCACCACATGCAGTGGCTTCTTCAGGAGAGTAATATCTATCAGGCACTGAAGAAAATAATACAAAAAATTCACAATGAACAATAACATCATATAGAACAATCAAAACATTTTTTAGAGATTTTATAGATTTAGGTAAAAAATTTCACATTTTATTTAGGAAAATTGATAAAAACATATCTGTAAAATCTCTAAAAAAAAACAAAACATTTTTTAGAGATTTTACAGATATGTTTTTATCAATTTTTCTAAATAAAATGTGAATTTTTTACCTAAATCTATAAAATCTCTAAAAATGTTTTGATTGTTGTTGATTGTTTTATATGTTGTTATTGTTCATTGTGTAATTTTTGTATTATTTTCTTCAGTGCCTGATAGATATTACTCTCCTGAAGAAGCCACTGCATGTGGTGAAACATGTTGAGAAACAATTCCTTTGGTTGCACTATTCAAGATTGTATTGTTACATTGACTGTAGACTCTCTTTTATAGATATGTTTTTATCAATTTTTCTAAATAAAATGTGAATTTTTTTACCTACATTATGTGTTATCCATCGCACCTTTAAATCCCAGCTCCTTCTATGTTCTTTGTTTGGTATCGGAGTTTTATTCTGTTTCTTAGATCTTCGGACACATCTGACATTTTTGGAAGGGCTGGTGTTGCCAGACTGCCATTTCTGGTCGGCCTTTCTCCAATCAACCTGAATATTTACTAGAGGTGCGCCAAATGGAAATTTTGGTGCCAAATCCGAAACCAGAAATTCAGGATGCATTATAATAGTCGGATTTGTATTATATTCAACTTCTTAAAGAAGTTGTAAAGGCGGAAAGTTTTTTTTTTTTATCCTAATGCATTAAGATAAAAAACCTTCTGTGTGTAGCAGCCCCCCCCCCCCCCTTGCACCCCCCTAATTACTTACCTGAACCCCTTCTCTCTCCAGCAATGTCCATGATCCCCTCAGCCAACCAGAACATTCCTTCTGATTGGCTGAGGCAGAGCAGCGGTGCCATTGGCTCCCGCGGCTGTCAGCCAATCAGGGGTGATAGGGGGCGGGGCCAGGTCGGGGTTCCATGTCTGAATGGATACAGGGAGCTGTGACTCGGCTTTGGTGCCCCCTGTAGCAAGCTGCTGGCTGCGGGGGCACTCAAAGGAGGGAGGGGCTGGGAGCAGCAAAGAGGGACCCGAGAAGAGGAGGATCTGGGCTGCTCTGTGCAAAACCAACTGCACAGAGGAGGTAAGTGTAACATGTTTGTTATTAAAAAAAAAAAAATAAGGAGCCTTTACAATCACTTCAATATCATGAATTGAAAGGAATTTATTGTCGGCCATTATCGGCACCTTTAGCACAAAAAAAATGCATCCCTTTAAATGTATATCTTCACACCGGCCCATTGCGCTTCTGTTGTGGTGTTAAAAATCTTGCTTGCTACATTTTTGGTCAGTTAAAAAAAAAAAAAACACCTCCCTTTTGAAATGCATTGAAAAAGCATCAATAATGCACCCATTGTACGTTTTTTGATGCAGTTTTTGACTCGCATGACCTATGAAAAACACACCATAAACATGGTAAAATTGTGTGCGTTTTCAGCACCATTATCAGCATTTCTGAGGTCAGGCACTGATGGTGGACAAGAAGGCCTGGCTCGCAGTCTCCGCTCTACTGGGCTGAGGTCAGGACTCTGTGCAGGCCAGTCAAGTTCCTCCACCCCCAAACGCGCTCATCCATGTCTTTATGGACCTTGCTTTGTGCTCTGGTGCGCAGTCATGTTGGAACAGGAAGGGGCCGTCCCCAAACTGTTCCCACAAAGTTGGGAGCATGAAATCGTTCAAAATGTCTTGGTATGCTGACGCCTTAAGAGTTCCCTTCACTGGAACTAAGGGGCCAAGCCCAACCCCTGAAAGACAACCCCACACCATACCCCACCCCCACCAAATGATTTGGACCAGTGCACAAAGCAAGGTCCATAAAGACATGGATGAGCGAGTTTGGGGGTGGAGGAACGTGAATGGCCTGCACAGAGTCCTGACCTCAACCCGATAGAACACCTTTGGGATGAATTAGAGCGGAGACTGCGAGCCAGGCCTTCTTGTCCACCATCAGTGCCTGACCTCACAAATGCTGATAATGGTGCCGAAAACGCACACAATTTTACCATGCTTATGGTGTGCTTTTCATAGGTCATGCGAGTCAAAAACTGCATCAAAAAACGTACATTGATGCTTTTTCAATGCATTCACCTTTGGGATGAATTAGAGCAGAGACTGTGAGCCAGGCCTTCTCGTCCAACATCAGTGCCTGACCTCACAAATGCGCTTCTGAAAGAATGGTCAAACATTCCCATAGACACACTCCTAAACCTTGTGGACGGCCTTCCCAGAAGAGTTGAAGCTGTTATAGCTGCAAAGGGCGGGGCCAACTCAATATTGAACCCTACGGACTAAGACTGGGATGCCATTAAAGTTCATGTGCGTGTAAAGGCAGGCGTCCCAATACTTTTGGCAATTTAATGTATGTAGATGTTTATAGGAAAGCCACCAAAGAGAACCACATTCTGGTTGCCAACATCTCCATATGAAAACAGAGAATAACCCCCAAGATAGGTTGGGAATCTTCGAGAACAATAGGATAATTATATAAAAATAAAAAATCATATATTTATTTCATCCATTAAAAAATGGTTAACAATACACCTGGTTAAAAATAGGTATAGGCATACACAGCTGGAAATGCATGAAACGTAAACACAAACTTAGTGACCACATCTCCTCTCCATCCCAACGCGTTTCAACCCTTTCTTCAGGGGTATAGTAGGAGGAGGTCACAAACATTTTTTCGTTTCATACATGGTGGTCAGCAATTGTTACAGCCGTACGAGATATAAAAGCCAGGTTCACTTTTACCAAGTAGAGGGGTCATCCATACGTTCCCACAACCAGGACCCCGGGTGACCCGCACAGAGGTGTCCCGGTGGTCCCTCCCAGACCGCTAAAGGGTTCAGGAAGTGTGGTGTGGGTGGCCAGGGCAGAAGAACTTCCAGGGTAGTGGCAGTGCAGCCCCATTCACTTGAATGACTCAAGTTTGGTGGTGGTGCCACCTGTCCAATGAGACAAGCCATTTAACTTCTAACCAGCTGCAATGCTTTGTTTAGGTGGGTGGTAAAACCGTGGCTCAACTGCCTGTTTTTACCGTCTCATGGCCACCTTTGTGAACGAACATGGGGCTAAGGGTGGGGGATAGATAAAAATATAGCCACAGTTCTACTGCCCCTTGCCCACCCCCCTTAAGCTGCAACAGCAGCCGAACGTTGTAAATATACAAAAATGATGCCCCATGTGAAGTCCAGTGAATAGGGGTTTTCCCACAACTGCATTTGCAGCACCATGGCTGTTTAGGGCTCGTTCACACTAGTGGGTGGGGGCCGGTAAGGGTTCATTTTTTACACCAGATGCTGCCTTGTGCATTTTTAAACGCAGCAAAAACGTAGTGTGAACAAATACAGTGCCTTGAAATTTTCCATATTTTTTCATGTTACAACCAAAAAACGTAAATGTATTTTATTGGGATTTTATGTGATAGACCAACACAAAGTGGCTCATAATTGTGAAGTGGAAGGAAAATGATAAATGGTTTTCAACATTGTTTACTAATAAGTATGTGAAAAGTGTGGGGGGTACATTTGTATGGCGCCCCCCGGAGTCAATACTTTGTAGAACCACCTTTCACTGCAATTACAGCTGCAAGTCTTTTTGGGGATGTCTCTACCAGCTTTGCACATCTAGAGAGGGACATTTTTGCCCATTCTTCTTTGCAAAATATCTCAAGCTCTGTCAGATTGGATGGAGAGCATCTGTGAACAGCAATTTTCAAGTCTTGCCACAGATTTTCAATTGGATTTAGGTCTGGACTTTGACTGGACCATTCTAATACATGAATATGCTTTGATCTAAACCATTCCATTGTAGCTCTGGCTGTATGTTTAGGGTCATTGCTTTGCTGGAAGGGGAACCTCCGCCCCAGTCTCAAGTCTTTTGCAGACTCTAACAGGTTTTCTTCTAAGATTGCCCTGTGTTTGGCTCCATCCATCTTCTCATCAACTCTGACCAGCTTCCCTGTCCCTGCTGAAGAAAAGCATCCCCACAACATGATGCTGCCACCACCATGTTTCACAGTGTGGATGGTGTGTTCAGAGTGATGTGTAGTGTTAGTTTTCTGCCACACATAACGCTTTGCTTTTAGGCCAAAAAGTTCCATTTTGGTCTCATCTGACCAGAGCACCTTCCTCCACATGTTTGCTGTGTCCCCCACATGGCTTCTCACAAACTGCAAAGAGGACTTATTATGGTTTTCTTCTTGTCACTCTTCCATAAAGGTCAGATTTGTGGAGGGCACGCCTAATAGTTGTCCTGTGGACAGATTCTCCTCCTGAGCTGTGGATCTCTGCAGCTCCTCCAGAGTTACCATGGGCCTCTTGGCTGCTTCTCTGATGAATGTTCTCCTTGCCCGGCCGGTCAGTTTAGGTGGACGGCCATGTCTTGGTAGGTTTGCAGTTGTGCCATCTCTTTCCATTTTCAGATGATGTATTGAACAGAGCTCCGTGAGACGTTCAAAGCTTGGGATATTTTCTTATAGCCTAACCCTGCTTTACACTTCTCCACAACTTTATCCCTGACCTGTCTGGTGTGTTCCTTGGCCTTCATGATGCTGTTTGTTCACTAAGGTTCTCTAACAAACCTCTGAGGGCTTCACAGAACAGCTGTATTTATACTGAGATTCAATTACACACAGGTGGACTCTATTTACTAATTAGGTGACTTCTGAAGGCAATTGGTTCCACTAGATTTTGGTTAGGGGTATCAGAGTAAAGGGAGCTGAATACAAATGTACCCCACACTTTTCACTTGAAGAGCAATCCATGCGCAGATCATTCTTCAGACAGCAACGCTTGTGTGAACGGACCGTTAGGCCTACCTCCCAACTTTTTGAGATGTGAATAGGGCACACCTATTGCAAAAGTATGTAGGCATAGGACACACCCGCTGCCACGGCCCCATAAAAGGAGAATTAAAAAATAAATAAATATTTAGGTAACTATTTGCCGACTGTCCCATCTCAGTTTAACTGCTACAGGGCAGCTGTGCTGCGCAGGATCACGTATATATATATATATATATATATATATATATATATATATATATATACGTTAGTGGCGGCTGGTGCTGAAAATTTTTTTTGGGGTGCGCAAAAAATTTTTTGAAAAAAAAATCATCATTTGCAGCCACTGTGCCCATCAAACGATGCCACTGTGCCCATCAAACACTGCCACTGTGCACATCAAACGCTGCCACTGTGCCCTCAAATGCTGCCACTGTGCCATCGAACGCTTCCACTGTGCCCTCAAATTCTGCCACTGTGCCCATCTAATGCTGCCACTGTGCCCATCTAATGCTGCCACTGTGCCCATCAAACGCTGCCACTGTGCCATCAAACGCAGCCACTGTGCCCATCAAATACTGCCACTGTGCCATCAAACGCAGCCACTGTGCCCATCAAACGCAGCCACTGTGCAAACGCTACCACTGTGCCATCAAACGCTGCCACTGTGCCCATCAAACGCTTCCACTGTGCCATCAAACGCTGCCACTGTGCCCATCAAACGCTGCCACTGTGCCCATCAAACGCAGCCACTGTGCCCATCAAATGCCACTGTGCCATCAAACGCAGCCACTGTGCCCATCAAATGCTGCCACTGTGCCATCAAACGCAGCCACTGTGCCCATCAAACCCAGCCACTGTGCAAACGCTACCACTGTGCCATCAATTGCAGCCACTGTGCCCATCGAACGCTGCCAGTGTGCCCATCAAATGCTGCCAGTGTGCCCAAATGCTGCCAGTGTGTCAGTGTTCCCTTTTCCATGTGTATGCGGTACTAGTGCCTGGTTCAACGTTCCCTAGTTTGGCTGTTGAGGATATGGTTATTACCTCCGTCCCACACAAGTTATAAGGACCTTTTGAGCTCTATATTGCTTAAGGCATAAGAAACCGCTGATTGGTGGATGATTGGTGGATGATTGGTGGATGATTGGCGGATGATCCCGCCAGGTTTGCCTACGTATATCGTTTCATATACTGTGCACCACTGCAAGCCCTTAAGGGCGCGTAACATGTAGAGTTTTCTTCGCTACGTCTCTACCACCAACCAGCTGCTCCTTCCATTTGGCGTGATCTTATTTTGAATCATTATTGATCGATCTGTTCCACTGTGATAATAGTTGGTCGTGTTAGGTGGTGTGAGCGTCGTTTTAGACCAAACACCATGTTTTGTTTTTAACATGTCATGTCAATAATGTGAATTTTAGAGATTAATAAAAGTTCATATTGTATTTCAACGCTACAAGATGTGCCTCTAAAGTCCACGTTTCCTTCTTTAAAATACATTTTGCAAGGTACATTAGGACGTAAGCGCCTTGTCCCTTGTCCAGCAGGGAAAGGGTTACCCTGAGGACTTGCACTTACAGGACTTGCCCAGCAGGGGATGCTCCTGCCATGCAGCCATTTGCTTGACATTTGGAGTTGAGAAGAAGGGAGTGTAAGAAAGTCTTGAAAATTCACAGCCAACACCTACCTACAGCCTGACTTGTGAACCAGCCAGACCAGAAATACACAGAGAGAGGCAGAGGAGGGAGAAGACAGCTCAGGTAAGCCAGGGGGAAGGGGTTGTGGGGGGGTTTAGAGGGGAAAAACACTTATTAATTGCATTATTTAAAGCACATGCACCCACCTCCAGGTCACATGGCCCTGTGTTTACCAAAATAACTTCTAGGAGGGGAAGCGGAGAAGGGGGGCAGCAGGATCCTGGAGTATAGGCGACAGAACCATTAGATTGCAAGCTCTGCTGACAAACTGATACCCTATCGAGCCTGGTTGTTGCAAGCGATGCTCAATTTGCGCCTAAGATGAGACGCATGTCAGTTATTTGGCAAATCGGTGCATACCTTTCTCCAAATTGCGTCATCTGAGATGTATTTCAATTATTATTATTATTATTATTATCATTATTATTATTATTATTATTATTATTATTTCCATATGTTAATACATAAGTTGAAAACAAATACAAAAACAAGTCCACCAAGTTCACCCAGTAGAAATAAATAAATTGAAAAGCCGCATTTAGAGAACGCTAAAGTCGCAGTTGATCTCAAGGATACAATTATCTTGAATTATTGGTACCAACAAGAAAAAAATGACAGATCACATGACCGGCAGTAAAGCGCTTCTGTTTTGTCAACATTGCGCCCACCACCAGGATCATGGATCATGTAATACACATCTGGCCGCGCATATCCTGTTGACGCAAAAAGCATGCGCCATTAGCAACGCTCTGAAGGCACCCTTAGGGCTTGTTTACACTGATCTGCATTTTTGCGCACTTGGTGTGCATCACGGTGAGCTAAAGTGCGGCCTGTCTTCTTTTTCTGATGCACTTTGGATGTCCCGCTCCGCTCTGCTATGCAGAGAAATGACGCATCGCTATGTGACATGTCAAATAAAGTTAAGAAAAAAAGAAAAAAAACAAAGCAGTGCGATGCGCTAAAACAAAAACAAGTCCGCTAAGTTCACCCAATAGAAAGAGGAATACATAAATTGAAAACCTGCATTTACAGAACGCTAAAGTCGCAGTTGATCTCAAGGATACAATTATCTTGAATTATTGGTACCAACAAGAAAAAAATGACAGATCACATGACCGGCAGTAAAACCCTTCTGTTTTGTCAACTTTGCGTCCACCGCCAGGCCAGGATCATGTAATACACATCTGGCGGCGCATATCCTGTTGACGCAAAGCATGCGCAATCAGCAGCGCTCTGGAGGCACCCTAAGTGCCGGTTCACACTGATGCGAGTTCATAACGAATGTGATGCATCAAAAACATTCTAAATTCGCATGTCATCCATAAAGTCATTGTTTTCAAAGATCGTCGTTCACATACATGCGTTGCGATTCCCCTACGAATGCGATGCGATTAAAAAAAAGGGTCTTGTGCGAGTTTACTGTGTTGCGAATTTAGCCTCCATAGACATCAATGTAAATCGTTCTGGAATCGCATTGTTGGTTCAGATATGTGCGAATTCCACCACACTACTCTCCACAAAAACCAGGAAATACACAGGAAGTTAACACCTTTTTTCTTTTTCCATTATGATTCCGTTGGCTAGAACATCAATCGCAGCTATGACCAACTCCTAAAATTTGCGTTAAAATCGCGGTAAATTCGCGGTAAAATCGCACCTCACACAGGACAAAAAAAACGGAACAAATTCGCAGCGCAGCAGTGTGAACCGGCACAAAGGGCTTCTTTACACTAATATGCATTTTTATACATTTTATATGTGGCACGGTGAGCTAAAATGCAGCGTGTCTTTGTTTTTCTGATGCGCAACTGCTGTGCAGTGACATGACATGTCACTATGTGACATCACATGTCAAATAAAGTTAAGAAAAAAAAAAAACCAACAACTAAGCAGTATGATGCGCTAAAATGTAGACAGTGGCGCAGCCTACGCTGCGTATTCCTGTACGGGCTAGTGTAAACATAGTCTAAGGGCTCGCTCCCACTATGTACGCTGACCTGCGTTTTAATGCAAGGACCTAAAGAATACAATTGTTTTCTATGTGCCCTGTTCACATTCTAGAACTGTGTTGCATAAGGCTGCTTTCACCCTGCTCATTTGCAAAAATGCAGTAAAAACACACATGCATTTTTGCCGCATTTCCAGTGTGTTTTGTGGTTGCCTGACATCAGCCTGCACCTGTGAAAAAAAGGACATGTGACTCAAAAAACACACCAAAAACGCAACCACTGGTGAATTTTTGATTAATGCCAAGTTTTTCTATTCATTTCAACGGGGAGGTGCGTGTGTGTTTTTTTTGTTTTTTTTGTTTTTTTTTTTATCACACCAAATACCAAAATTGCAGCATGGAGGACTTTAAAAAACACCACCTACCTGCAACTGACTGAGGAGAAGCGCTCCCATAGGATTTCATGGTCATGTATTTTTCTTCTGCTTTTTGTAAGGCGAAAACGTAAGAAAAACTGATTGGTGTGAAAGGGCCCTAGAAATGCAGCATGTTTACAATTTTTTTTTGTGTGTGTTTTTATGCACCTTATGGTGTGGAAGGGCCCCAAGTATGCTAAAACAGAATGGGCGATGTAAACAAGCGTTAAAAAACGCACAGAAAATGCATGCCTGGTGACATGCATTTTTTTAAACACACATCAGTTTTTGTCTGCAGGGAGCTGTGGTGAGGGGGCAGTGTGACATGCGTTTAAGCGCATCTCACTGTTTACTTCTTTTCTGTTTTTTAACCTTTATTTGAAGCGTACATAGTGACGCTTCAGTCATGTCACCACACGGCAGTGTGGTGTATCGCAGCTTCTCCCTGTGAATGAGAGCGTCTTAATTGACACTACTGAAGTCGCTCCGACTTCAGAAAAGGTTCCTGTACTACTTCAATCCGACTTCTAGGCGACCTGTACCCTAAGATGATACACGTCACTTCCAGGCAGCGTTACAGTGTGGTGTGTTGGGCTGCTGTGCGGTGACATGCAGCGTCTTCCTGTTTGATGCGACAACATGATACACGTCACCTCCAGGCAGCGTTACAGTGTGGTGTGTTGCGCTGCTGTGCGGTGACATGCAGCGTCTTCCTGTTTGATGCGACAACATGATACACGTCACCTCCAGGCAGCATTGCAGTGTGGTGTGTTGCGCTGCTGTGCTGTGATATGCAGCGTCTTCCTGTGTGGTGCGGTAAGATGATACACGTCACCTCCAGGCAGCGTTGCAGTGTGAATGGGCCACATAGAAAACAATCGTCTTCTATGTGCCCCAGTTGGCGAATAGCAATTATTCAGTTTGGAAAACCGCCAGTGTAACCAAGTCCTACGGGCAGTCTCACCGTACCTGATCATCTGACTGACTGACCCGGGGCAGCTTTAGGTGTGGACTATCCATAAACCTAGGAAGGGAACTTTTCCAGCCAGGAAATTATTTAATTGCGTGTGTCCCAGTAGCGATTTTGTGGTAATGTCATCTTGACATTATGGAGTGACTAAAGGGGCGATTATTACTCCGATGTGATGATGCTGAAAGGAAAACGTAAAAATAAAAATCACCCTAAATTTGTTTCAGCCTAAACTGAAAGTAATAATGGCGATTACAAAGAAGGGAGATAAGAGAGCGCTCGGTGACTCTGCAACTTGTTATCTCGCCATTTCATTGTTGGCGTTCTGTAATGTCCAATCCTCACTGACCAAAAAAAACTGACTTGAGAATGTCTAATTTAAAAAAAAAAAAAAATAGAAAAATTCTGTTACCTACGGCAACCGCCGTAGGATCTCTGCCACATAGATCTATGGGAACTGCCATTGTAGATGTGGGGGCTTATGTATTAAAAATACACCAACAAAAAGATGTCTCGTTGCAAATAGCAACCGGCCTGCGCCCGACTGTCCTTTCTGGAGTCCAGAGTTTAGAATGACAAGACATGGAGTCTGGTTGCTAAGGGCAACTGAGTATTCTCATTAGCATGCTTTTAGTACATTATCCTTTTTGAAGCCATAGCTGGCCATTCTTTCTGAAAATGCTAGCTGCCTGGCTATCGTGCTGATGTCTTGGCTTTATGGCTTCCAGAGTCCCTGACCTGGAACAGGTATAGAGATGAGGAATTCTGACACCATTGACAGCATGCTTGTTTTAGGTAAAGGATTTATAGAGACAGCCAGGTGTCTTTAGGCTTCATGTACACTGCTGATGGTAAACGAATGTTTAGGAGCAGTTGAGCGTTTTTTTTTTCAGCTGCCCCTGAACTCTCCTCTGTTATCTTATCAGTACTGTACACAGAGGCGTTTATAGTCGTTTCCAGGCAGTTGAGTTTAGAAGCATTTTTTGAAAAGCAAAAAAATGCGTTCAGGACGGATGTTCAGAGGCATTTGAAAAGCCAAATGCCTGTAACAGCTTGTAAACGCGCATACACGTGGTAACTCACGTTTAGTTTACAGGTGTTTTTAATGGAGATACATTTTTGACTATTTAAAAAAAAAAAAAACCACTGTTAAACGCAAACGCACCTAAATGCGGCAAAACGGACGTTTTTAAACGTCGGTTACTATCTGTCAAGTTAAATCATTCAGGAGAGGCTTTAAAATGTACTGTGTACATTGAGCCTAAATTTGAATGCAGCAATGGCTGCTCCCCATAGATCTCTTATGACAGGGTTACTTTAAAGGTCGGTTCACACAGGGGCGGCACGACTTGCAGGTCGCCTCACCGAGGCGACCTGCACACGACATGCACGGCGACTTGCAAAACGACTTCTGTATAGAAGTCTATGCAAGTCGCCTCAAGTCGCCCCAAAAGAAGTACAGGAACCTTTTTCTAAGTCGGAGCGACTTGCGTCGCTCCGATTAGAACGGTTCCATTGTACAGAACGGGAGGCGACTTGTCAGGCGACTAGGTCGCCTGACAAGTCGCCCCAGTGTGTACCGGCACTAACTAGTGAAGCAAAGATGACCATGAGAGAAAAGGAGCATCTGTCTTAATTTCCAAGTGGCCGCAACAATGATTCTGTCCTGAGGGGACCATTTTAGGCCTCATTGGGAAAATTAAGCAAGAATTTGGTTGCCGTGGTGGCAGTCCTGTGTTTACATCCCTTTCCTCCATATTTCATAGTTCATCCTAACAATGTCTGGACCTTGTTTGTAAAGACTGGACTGACAGAAAATGTTTTGTGCCAATATATATGAGGTAAAATCAGACATTGGTAAAAACCACTGGACTTGTAGCAGAGAACTGCTGGGCCCTATATTATGTGTCGGGCCCCCAGGACTCGTGTCTAAGAAGTGTCGGGCCCCGGGACCTGTGTTCAAGAAATGACGGTCCCCGGGACTATCAGCCTTGTGACCTCAGACTATCGAGCCTGGTTCCTCAGGTGTGCACTATCAGACTTGGATCTTGTGGGCAACCAATGTAGACAAGGCCTAATTATGAAAGTTGAGGGTGAGACACTTCCTAACCGGCCTATAGCAAAATGACGGGCGGGCGGTGGTTCCGTTATTCTGACTGGACGTCATATGACATCTTTCAGGATAATAGCTTGCGTTAGGGGTGCGCAGTGCTGCGATCGGTGGTGCAGCGTGTCAGTCTGACACGCCGCAACATCGATCTGGGTAAAGAGTCTCTGACGGAGACTCTTTACCATGTGATCAGCTGTGTCCAATCACAGCTGATCACGGTGTAAACAGAAAGAGCTGTGTATTGGCTTTTCCTCACTCGCGTCTGACAGACGTGAGTAGAGGAGAGCCAATCAGCGGCTCTCCTGACAGGGGGGGGGTCTGCGCTGATTGATTATCAGCACAGACCCCTGAGGATGCCCACCTAGGACCACCAGGGATGTCCACCACCACTGATGACCACCAGAGATGCCAATCAGTGCCCATCAGTAATGTCTGTCAGTGCCTCCTTATCAGTGATGCCCATCAGTGACACCTATCAGTGCCATACCCATCAGTGTCGACTATCAGTGCCGCCTATCAGTGCCCATCAGTGCTGCATATTAGTGCCCATCAATGCCAACTCATCAGTGCCAACTCATTGGTGCCACCTTATCAGTGCCCATTAGTGCCGCATTATCAGTGCCCATCAGTGAAGGAGAAAACGTACTTATTTACAAAATCTTATAACAGAAACAAAGAAAAACTTTCTTTTTCAAAATTTTCTGTCTTTTTTTTATTTGTTTAGCAAATAATTAAAACCCCAGTGATGATCAAATACCACCAAAGGAAAGCTCTATTTGTAGGAACAAAATTATAAAAATGTAGTTTGGGTACAGTTTAGCATGACCGCGCAATTGTCCTTCAAAGTGCGACGGCGCTGAAAGTTGGCCTGGGCAGGAAGGGGGGAAGTGCCCAGGATTGAAGTGGTTAATGTCTTTATTATGTATTTGGGTCAAATATTACATCTTGGCAAACGTTGGACCTCAGCCTCGGGGTGTACAAAATTTAAATTCAGGATGAGACCCTGTAGGTCATGCTGGAACCCGTAGTCCTCCAGCCACTAAAGGATCTCTGGCGTTGCATGTGGTTTATAATGACTTCTGGTGTATCTGACATATACCAGCTTGTCTCTCTATGACAATGACCTCTTAAACTGCACTTCCATAAGAACAGATTATTGCGGCCTTCCTGGTGTATACAGATTAATAATGGTACAGTAATATAGAAAGAGTCTGCACAGGCATGGCAGCTGTCCTGCCGCTGCTCCATCATGATTACGGATCATGTGACTGTGGCAGCTGGGCGGCAGATGTTGAACGCGGTTCTTGCTGTAATTTTCATTGTACTCTGCTGTGCGCTGTATAATTCTAGTCTGTGCATTGGGATTGAGCAGAAGATTTGCATATTTTTAGGCTTTGTTTTCGGCCTGGTGGGGATCAAGCTTTGGGTCTTCATAGTTACAATAGGGGTGAGGGGTCAATGCTGCTCGCAAGTCACTGGGACCCAGGATTTTTCTGGGGTCCCATTGCCTTAAAGTATAACTAAAAGCAAAAATGTTTTACATTTTTTTTTTAAATTATTTTAGCTTTGGATAGAATGCAGAGGGATGAGAGTATCTTGTCGTTTTTTTTTTTGTCGTTTTTTTTTTGTCGTTTTTTTTTGTCGTTTTGTTTTGTCGTTTTGTCGTTTTTTTTTGTCGTTTTTTTTTATTGCTGTCTGTGTCCCCCTTAGGGAGATTCACCCTCTCTATTTGTCCTGTTTACCGTTATCATCAAAAGTGAAAGTAAAAGAAAATCGTTAATTTTTGAAAAGTAAAGATGGCCTTAACACTATACGAAAAATCAGCCGAACCCATTTTCGAAAAACAAACATTCGGCCGTGAGCGTAAACAATGGTGCCATCATGTAATGACCGATAAATCGTTCAGTGGACATTAATGATGCATATTTTTTTTTTTTTACATGTACCCAGTGCAGGCAGTTCGGACGGGAAACACATTAACCTTTCAATTTATCGTTCGTTCGGCAGAAAATTTCCAAACTTGTCCTTCGTTTTTTCGGCTCAAAAAGTCCCAATGGTTATCGATTTCGTGCCCATTAACTGGTCGAAAAACGAGCAAACTTTTTAAATGACCGAATTTCGGACGATTTTTCGAATAGTGTTTGGCCAGTAGGGGTGCAACGGATCTTCAGCGATCCGTGATCCGAGCGGTTCACCCTGTTTGGATCGGCACACTTGCGCTCCGCGGAGCGCGCCGCTGCCTCGGGCTTAGGAAGGGCCGCGGCTTCGGCCTAGCTCCGGAGCGACGGCCATCTTGGTACACCCGGCGGCGGTGCGCGCTGACGTCATCACCCCTTAACCCCTCATCGTGGATCTGATCTGGCCGGCTTGGCGGCCGGCTTCTATTCTGTATTCTGTAAGAGCTGCTAAACAACACTAAACACAAACAACACTAGTCATCTAATAGTCTTCCTTCCTAATTCCTATACTATACTATGTATATACAGTGGGGGAGATGACGTGGATATTACAGCAGTGGGGAAAGATGTGGATATTACAGTGGGGGAGATTTTTTTTTTTGTTGATCCGAACCGTGACTCCTGATCCGAGGAACGATCCGAACCATGAGTTTTTTGATCTGTTGCACCCCTATTGGCCAGCATTATAGAGAGGAAATCTTCCAATGGGGACACTAGTTCTGATGACAAACCAGGATTCCCTCATTTTGGAAAGATTTCCTCTCGCTTCCTTTTTTGGTTATGGGACAGGAAGTAAAGAGAAATCTCCCCAATGGGCAGGGTTGCCAATTTTCAGTAAATTTACGAACAGTTTGTAAAATCCAGTAATTTTTTGCATCTGTCCGTAAAAGGCCGTTATCCCCATCTGTCTGTTTTTAGAGGACAGGATCGGATCAGATGTTGGCGGGTGTCAACCGACATCCATAGAGGGCAATGGATGGTTTGATGGGGTCCTCCTGAAAAACTGACTGGCGGACCCGATCAGTCCATCTGTGTGTAAGGGGCCTAAAAGCCCCATACACACTATTAGATTTTCTGCAGATTTTTGTCTTCAGATTTACCAAAACCATATACTATGAGGTCAAACCTTAATGCCCCGTACACACGGTCAGATTTTCCAATGGAAAATATGTGATAGGACCTTGTTTCGGAAATTCCGACCGTGTGTGGGCTCCATCACACATTTTCCATCGGATTTTCCGACACACAAAGTTTGAGCAGGATATAAAATTTATAAACGGATTTTGTTGTCGGAAATTCCGATCGTGTGTACACAAATCCGACGGACAAAGTGCCACGCATGCTCAGAATAAATAAAGAGATGAAAGCTATTGGCTACTGCCCCGTTTATAGTCCCGACGTACGTGTTTTACGTCACCGCGTTTAGAACGATCGGATTTTCCGACAACTTTGTGTGACCGTGTGTATGCAAGACAAGTTTGAGCCAACATCTGTCGGAAAAAATCCTAGGATTTTGTTGTCGGAATGTCCGAACAAAGTCCGACCGTGTGTACGGGGCATAAGAGTTTCAATTTATATGCAATCAGGCAGGCCCTTGTACTGCATGGTTTTGGTAAATCTGAAGACAAAAATCTGCAGAAAATCTAATAGTGTGTATGGGGCCTTAGGCTGGCCATACATGGTCGAATTTCGAAAGAATTTTCTTTTGAAAGTCAGAAAATTTGTGCATTTTGTGATCCGATGGCGCCGCCATTAATTTCGAAATTCGGCCAACCAAGCCTTCAATTTCACCTCCTGTTGCTACAGAAAAGAATTTTCATGGCTGGGAATCTTCTTTTCTTTCCGGGAATTTTATTTTTTTGCACTCATGCGCATTTCTTTTTTGATTGCATTTCTCGGACGATTCTCCCATCGATTAGAAAATCGTTTGTTTTTTCAAAAAATTTCCAACATGTCCGGTTACTCAAATTTGATTGACGCACGAAAACCTGCTGTTGCTGCAGCCCCACTAATGGTGCGAAATACGAACGAAAATTCTAAGATAAGATTTTCGAAAGAAACTTAGTCAGTTAGGTGTCCGAATGTCTTCCGCAATCTGACAGAACACCTGCAGTCAAAAGAAGGCGGCAGTGGACATCTTACTACACCCAGCTACTGGGGTGGATAAAAATCGATGATTTAAAAAAAAAAAAAAAAAAAAATGATTTTTTTTTATTAATTTAAATCTAATTTTTTTTTTTTTAATTCAATTTTTATTTTAATTTTTTATCAAATTTATTTTAATAAAATGCTTTTGGAGTAAAAATCTATCTAAAGATAGTTTTCTATTTAAGATATATTAATAATTTAGTTTATTCACCATGAAATTGAGCTTATTTAAGTAGCATGAGGCTGTATATTCTGCAATTTTACATTCAACTTAGGGCTGGGAGATTTTCCCCCCAAAAAAAAAAATCTGCGATTTTCTTAAAAAAAACTTGATTCACGATTCGAATTGAGTTTTTTTTTTTTTTTGGACATCGCGCCGGTCCTGAGGAGCTGCGGGCAGGAGTTTTTAGGCGAGGCCGCGGCTTCAGCCTAGTCCGTGGTGTCCGGCCTCACGGACTAGGCCGAAGCCGCGGCCTCGCCTAAAAACTCCTGCCCGCAGCTCCTCAGGACCGGCGCGGTGAAAAAAAAAACATCTAAAAAAATAGTTTTGCTTAAATTTTGAATCGATTTGACCTCTCCACTGGATTTAAATACATTTTTTCCCCAGCCCTAATTCAACTCATTCAATGAATCCAAGTGGAGATAACATGCACTGCATTGATGCATTCACACAATTTCACAGTAACCATGAGATAAAACAAAGTTCAGGAATATTCCTTTATCTCATTGTTTTGCAAATCTATGTACACTACAAACTGTATGATTGAATCGGTTCTGATGTTTTACTAACCTGACAGCTTATTATTATAAATAGGAAACCTTCATTTTGTTTGCAAATATTAAAGATTCTAACTACCAGCAAGAATGAGTCCTTACATTTAAAGAGCACCTGTCATTTCAGATCCATCGTGGTGGCGCCTGTAAGCGGGCATCCACTCACTCGCTGCTGCCACGTCCCTCACCTTGTTGTGTCACTGCCGCATCACCAGCCGTCTCCCATTAAAGTGAATGGGACTGTCGGTGAGCCAACAGCGGGTCAGAGGAGGAGCCGCTGCGGGACAGAGATGACAGTTGTGGGACAGAGATGACAGTTGTGGGACAGAGATGACACTTGCTCTTTAAAAATTATGATTTAAATCGCGTTGATATATATCGAGCCTTTTTACTTGTGATTTAAATCGAGCTGATTTAAATAAATCCACCCTGCCAGCTACGTCTTGAATTTCAGTGTAATTTTAGCAATAAGCTGAGCGAATATAAATAAATATCGCATGTTGACATCTGTGATGCTGTTTTCATGTTACATTTTGAAAGAAGCTGGATGTCAGCAGTAGGAAGGTGGCGGAGGCCATGTTGGTACACCCCGCACTGCTCAGCACTAAGCCTTTAGGTTTTCAAAATTAAACATCCAAACGGCACCACAGATGTCAATATGTTGTATTTATTTATATATACGCTCACTTTATTGCCAAAATTACTGTGAAATTCAAGACGTAGCTGGGTGTAGTAAGATGTCCGCTGCCGCCTTCTGACTGCAGGTGTTCTGTCAGATTAGAAAACCTGGAAGCGGTGGAATGCATGCGTAGCTGACGGAACGTCACTTCCTTTACCTAATTTGATGGATTGCCGAATCTGTCAGAAGCCATGAAATCAGGCCGAGACAGAAGTACAGTTAAATCACACTTGTTTAATAATAAAAGTAAAAAGAACAAACGTAGTCAAAACATAGCCAAAGTTCAGTAACTGGAACGGATAGTCAGCCAAGCCAGAAGTCAGGGATCAATGTAGTGGAACAGCAAGCAGGATCTGGAGCCAGAAGGGATGTCAGCAAAGCAAGTCTTGAACAGGATCGCAGGAGATGTTTCTGTCATGTTGGCGAAGGCAGAGATCCTCTGGATTGGACGGCTTAAGTAGGCAGGAGTGACGAGCAGGATATGATCAACAGCTGAGTAACTGTGGAGAGATAGGAGCTGGCAATTAGCAAACAGCTGAGCGGCCAGCTCAGAGAAGGAAGGGCTGAGCCCAGCCCTGACAGATTCTAGCGGGACACCGGCATCTCAAGTAAGGGAAACAGGAAGTGAAGCCTCACAGCTTCAAAGCCGATGTCCTACAGTGGATGTGTATGGATTTTGGACTTTTTTTTTGGAGCATAAAGATAGTGTTTAGGATTGTAAAGTCTCGTGGTTTTTCACCTTAAAGTGATTGTTAACCCACATTTCCTAGTTTTATACAATCCTCCTTGTCTCCTAAGGATATGTCCCCCCCCCTTGTGTGTGTGTGTGTGTGTGTATCTATTAAAATAAGCTTTCCTTTATCTTATCTCAGAGCGCTCACTTGACCCGCCAGCTCTCTCCTCTCCCCCTCTGACAGATGCAGCAGGCGGGGCCAGGTTTCCCCCACTGATGTCAGAAGGAGAGGAGAGGGCTGGTGGGTCACCAGAGCCCCGAATGGCGCTCTAAGATAAGGTAAAGGATGGCTTATTTTAATAAACACACACACGGGGGACATATCTGTAGGAGAGAAGGATGTGGTCCCTGACACAGGAGTCGACAGGCAGGGAGGGAGGGAGGGGGGAGAGTAGGACAGGAGAGCTGAGGATGACCGAGGCTGACCACAGTGTCAGGGCTCAGCAGCCATAATACACCGTGGTCAGCTTACAGAGGGGAGGGTAGAAACTGGCAGGATCAGCCAGGTTCTTTAGGTGCTACAGGGGGCCAAATTACACAACACGAGCACTGTGCTGTATACCATGCTTTAAGGGAACAGGATCCAATTTTTTTTTTTTTTTTTTTTTTTTTTTAGGTTAACAAACTTTTTAATGCATTCTAAGGTGAAAAACCTTAAACCTTCTTTACTGCAGCTGCCCCCAGAGCCCCCACCTTTTTTTTTTTTTTTTTTTTATCTGAGCCTATCCGTTCCAGCGATGTTCACGAGCACAGCCGCTGTCTCTGTCCTCATTGGGACGGTGACACCGAGGCGGGTCTGAGTCCCGCTGTCTGTGTCACATGGATTCAGCAGCAGGACTCGGGAGTACTCCCGCATGGGTGCCTCCATGGAAAGTGGCTCTCTGTGGGGGCACCCGATGAAGGGGAGGAGCCAGGAGGGACACCCCAGAAGAGGAGGATCGGGGCTGCTCTGTGCAAAAACATTACACAGAGCAGGTAAGTATAACATGTTTGTTATTTTTATTAAAAAAAATGTGTGTGTGTGTGTGTGTGTATATATATAAAATTTATTTTTTTTTTATTTTACTTGTATAGCGCCATCAATTTGTGCAGCGCTTTACATATACATTGTACATTCACATCAGTCCCTAACCCTCAAGGAGCTTACAATCTAAGGTCCCTAACTCACATTCATAAATACTGGGGACAATTTAGACAGCATCCAATTAACCTCCCAGCATGTCTTTGGAGTGTGGGAGGAAACTGGAGTACCCGGAGGAAACCCACACAGGCACAGGGAGAACATGCAAATTCCAGGCAGGTAGTGTCGTGGTTGGGATTTGAACCAGCAACCCTTCTTACTGCTAGGTAAAAGTGCTACCCACTACACCACTGTGCCACCATAATATATATATATAACCTTTACAACCCCTTTAGACTCCATTCACACAGGGACAACTTTGGATCCGACTTCAAGTCGCCCCTAGTCGCGCTACATAAAAAATCAATGTAAGTGAATGGATCCGTCTTAATGCACACTACTGCAGTCGCTCCGACTTCAGAAAAGGTTCCTGTACTATTTATCCGACTTCTAGGCGACATGTACCCATTGATTTCAATGGAAGTCGCCTCCAAGTTGAATCCCGTTCATAATGAGGCAACTTTACAGGAAAAAGAAAAGAATTTACCCAGGAAGAGTGACCGCAATATGCCAGCGCCGATCTGGCTCGCTCATCGGGAAAGGAAAAAATCTGTTTTTTCCTTTCCTGATGAGCGACAAGCAATACTGACGTGTTTGGTATGAATCATGAGGGGGAACTCCACGCCAAATTTTAAATAAAAAAACGGCATGGATTCCCCTCCAAGAGCATACCAGGCCCTTAGGTCTGGTATGGATTTTAAGGGGAACCCCTATGCCAAAAAAATGGCGTGGGGGTCCCCCCAAAATCCATACCAGAATTTTATTCGAGCACGCAGCCTGGCCGCTCAGAAAAGGGGGTGGGGACGAGCGAGCGCCCCCCCTCCCCCTGAACCGTACCAGGCCACATGCCCTCAACATGGGGGGGTGGGTGTTTGGGGAAGGGGGGCGCCCTGCGGCCCCCCCACACCAAAGCACCTTGTCCCCTTGTTGATGAGGACAAGGGCCTCTTCCCGACAACCCTGGCCGTTGGTTGTCGGGGTCTGCGGGTGGGGGGGTTTATCGGAATCCGGGAGCCCCCTTTAATAAGGGGGCCCCCAGATCCCGGCCCGCCACTCTATGTGAATGAGTATGGGGTACATCGTACCCCTACCCATTCACCTGGGGGAAAAAAAGTGTCAATAAAAAAACACACTAGACAGGTTTTTTAAAGTAATTTATTAGGCAGCTCCGGGGGTCTCTTCCGACTTCTCCGCTCTCTCTGGCCTATTCTCCGCTCTCTCTGGCCTATTCTCCGCTCTCAAAAGAGCAGAAGATAGCGGAGGAGCCCGGGAGAAGAGGCCGGAGAGAGCGGAGAAGTCGGAAGAGACCCCCAAAGTCGTAAGAAGACCCCCGAAGCTGCCTAATAAATTACTTTAAAAACCTGTGTAGTGTGTTTTTTTTTTTTTTTTTTTTTTTTAAATTGACATTTTTTTTCCCCCCAGGTGAATGGGTAGGGGTACGATGTACCCCATACTCATTCACATAGGGTGGGGGCCGGGATCAGGGGGCCCCCTTATTAAAGGGGGATCCCGGATTCCGATAAGCCCCCTGCCCGCAGACCCCGACAACCAATGGCCAGAGTTATCGGGAAGAGGCCCTTGTCCTCATCAACATGGGGACAAGGTGCTTTAGGGTGGGGGGGCCGCAGGGCGCCCCCCTTCCCCAACCACCCACCACCCCCATGTTGAGGGCATGCGGCCTGTTACGGTTCAGGAGGGGGGGCGCTCGCTCGTCCCCACCCCCTTTTCTGACCGGCCGGGCTGCGTGCTCGGATAAGGGTCTGGTATGGATTTTGGGGGGACCCCCACGCCGTAGGGGGTTCCCCTTAACATCCATACCAGACCTAAGAGCCTGGTATGCTCAGTTCCCTGTCCTGGAGGCGACTTCAAGTCGTCTTGTAAGTCGTGTTGTAAGTTGCCCCAAGTCGCGCTGTGATTCATACTCAAGTCGTGTCCAAGTTGCCTCCCAAAGTCGCGCTGGAAGTCGTGTTGCCCCTGTGTGAATGGGCTCTCAAGGATTTATATAATGAGCTATTTGAAATATGTAGGGCGGCCATATTACATAAATAAATGACATAATATCACTGCATCATGCCTCTATTAATGTTGAATGTAATTAATTATTTAGGACGGCCATATTACATAAACAGGATTGACTGCTTCCTCCTCAGTAGTACCGCACAGAGATTGTACCTATGGTTCAGGTCTAAACTCAAAAACAAAAAAGTAATATATTTGCCCGTCCTTGAGATGTGCTGACTGCATTCATTTTCTATTTGTCAATCCTTTGTTTACACCCGGTGATCCTGCCAATAATGCTTCCTCCCCTAGGGTGACAACGCTCACTCAGTGCACAATGTCTATGGATCAACGTTGTCACTCCTGGAAGGAGAAGTGTGATAGAACTACAAAACACCTCCTCCTCTCCTCGTTTCCATAACATAGAGGGAGAGGGACATGGTTTTGTAGTGCATAGAGAGAGTTGAGTTACATGTGTGGCTATCAATGGCGCACCTCTGAAAATTGATTTACGGTCAAATTGTTTTTCAAATTTTTTTTTTTTTTTTTTTGTTTTTATTCTTTTTATTATTTTCAGCATTTCAGAAAATTCCAAACATTATCTTGAAACATATATCATGCAATTTTTTTTTTTATTATTTCCCCTCCTCCCCCCTCTGATAGCAAATAGACTGCGGGGACCACACACAGAAAAAAAAAACCCACAAAAGAGCAAACAAAAGGAAAAATTCCAAGGAAATAAGATTTTCAAAAGTAACATGTCACCCCCCTCGCCACCTCTTTAACCCTGTAAATGCCACACTATTGTACATGGTTGCAGGGCGGCCCCATTGTAGTAGTGTCCGCCGAACGTGACGTGGGGAGGGTTATTCCTGCTGCAGCGCGTCTACACCCCCCACCCAATGCAGCTTAAAGTGGTTCTAAAGTGTTATTAACCGCTTCAGCCCCGGAAGATTTTACCCCCTTCCTGACCAGAGCACTCTTTGCGATTCGGCACTGCTTCGCTTTAACTGACAATTGCGCGGTCGTGCGACGTGGCTGCCAAACAAAAATGTTGTCCTTTTTTTCCCTCAAATAGAGCTTTCTTTTGGTGGTATTTGATCATCTCCTGCGGTTTTTATTTTTTGCACTATAAACAAAAAAAGAGCGACAATTTTGAAAAAAAAAACCACAATATTTTGTACTTTTTTTTTTAAAAAACAATTTTTTTCTCAGTTTAGGCCGATATTTATTCTTCTACATATGTTTGGTAAAAAAAAAATCGCAATAAGCGTATATTGATTGGTTTGTGCAAAAGTTATCGCGTCTACAAAATAGGGGATAGATTTATAGCATTTTTATTCTTATTTTTTTATTTTACTAGTAATGGTGGCGATCTGCGATTTTTATCGGGACTGCGACATTATGGCGGACAGATCGGACACTTTTGACGCATTTTTGGGACCATTGGCATTAATACAGCGATCAGTGCTATAAAAATGCATTGATTACTGTACAAATGCCACTGGCAGTGACGGGGTTAACCACTAGGGGGCGATCAAGGGGTTAAGTGTGTTCCCTAGTGTGTGTTCTATCTAAGGGGGGGAGGGGACTGACTAGGGGAGATAACAGATCGCTGTTCATACGTTGTATGAACAGACGATCTGTCACTTCTCCCTTCAGAGAACCGGGAGCTCTGTGTTTTACACACAGAGCTCCCAGGTCTCGCCGCGTTGCGAGCAATCGCGGGAGCCCGGCGGTCATCGAGACGGGCAGGCACTCGCATCGGCTCGGGGGGCGAGCAGCGTGTGCGCGCGCGTGCCTCCAGTGGCCGCCCTTGGAGCCGACGACGTAACATGACGGCGATTTGCCTGCCTGAGCCATTCTGCCGCAGTGTAACTGCGGCGGCTGGTCGGCAAGCGGTTAAACCCTCAACAGTAAAATCAGTCTTTATATATGCAGTAAAGCATGCTTGTTATACTCACTGTGGCACCTAAGGGGTTAATCCTCTGCATTGTGTAAAAAGGCTGTTTGATCATGTCTTTTCTGATCCTCGACTTCTTCCACTGTCCCCAATCCATCTCCTGAAAGAACAGAGGCTTTGGAGTCACTCTGCACATGCTCAGTTTGGTGTGTATTGCTAGAGAGTTT
Organism: Lithobates septentrionalis; assembly: GCA_037952835.1. Classification (NCBI taxonomy): domain Eukaryota; kingdom Metazoa; phylum Chordata; class Amphibia; order Anura; family Ranidae; genus Lithobates; species Lithobates septentrionalis. The sequence continues at coordinate 78,904 of JBBDGP010003363.1, forward strand.
TTTTTTTTTTTTTGCATGTGATCAGCACAGGGCCAATCAGCATTGTCCAGACAGAGGGTCAGGGGTCCTGTGGCCTCATAGGACAGTCAGAGTAGAATGAAAACTCCTCCTACAAGCTTTAACCAGCTACTGATAGAAATCACAAGACTGCTATATACTGCTGATGAGAAAATTTTGCAGTTTATATTTACTAAAATAATTGCATTTCCATGTTCTGTGTACTGTGGGAGACCAGATATAGTGAATGCAGGCTCCTGGTACCACTCGGCTTGGCTCACACCATCGCCGCATCACAGCAGGGGTCCGGTGTGTCCTGGTTCACCATTTCAGGTCTGCTTTCAGCCCAAATTTTGGGCTGATTTCGGACCCCAAACGGACCAAAAGACGCACAGCGTTCTTGTGCAAAATGCACCGGACCCACTGCGGAGATGTGTGAACCGGCTCCATAGAGAGCCGGTCAAAATCTTCTGCTATTGTGAATTGGATGCGGGGTAAACCAGCATCCAATTCGCAATGGTGTGAAGCCAGCCTTAAAGCGGGATTCCGGCCACCGAAATTTTTTTTTAAAAATCAGCAGCTACAAACACTGTAGCTGCTGACTTTAAATAAGTAGACTTACCTGTCCTGGGTGCCCGCGATGTTGGCCGCCCGAGGCCGACCCGTCCCTTGGCTCTCGGGTCCCGGCACCGCCATCCTAACTAAGGGAAACAGGCAGTGGAGCCGTGCAGCTTCACTGCCAGTTTCCTACTGCGCACGCGTGAGCGGCGCGGCGCTCTGTGAATGGCCCCGTGGTTTTCTGGAAACACACAGTTCCCAGAAGGCAACGGGGCCGCTCACCGAGGAACAGAACACGCCGCGGAATAGGAAGAGGTAGATTAGGAAGACTGCCTAGCAACAAGGGTTCAGGTAAATTTAATTTTTTTTTTTTTTTCAAATGTTTTTTTTTTAATTTTTTTTAAGATTTTTGGTGCAATTTTTTTTTTTTTTTTAGGGTGGCCCTCCACTTTAAGCTCTGGTTCACACTGAATGCGGCTTTAAAATCGTGCGACTTCGCTTGAAATTGATTTCAAAGCCGCGGGTCAGTGCGACTTGGCTGACATCTGTGGCGACTTCATGCACAGATGTCTACGCAAGAAATCAGCAAAAGTCGTGCAGGAACGACTTTTTCAGATCGGTGCGGAGCTGCAAAGTAGGCATTTCTTGAACGGTTCCATTGCCGACAAAAGGGTGCGACTTGTCCTGCGACGTAACAAGTCGCACCGGTGTGAACTAGGACTGAAGGCTCAAGGGTTTTTACCTACTTCCATTCTCTACATCAAGGGGGTCTCCAAACTTTCTAAACAAAGGGCCGGTTTATTGTCCTTAAGACTCTAGGAGGGCCGGACTTTGACCAATTTTCCTGGCATCAGTGGGAGTAAAGATCAGCACATTTGGTATTAGGAGGAGGAATAGTGGCCCATCGTGGTCATCATAGGGAGGAATAGGGACCTGTTACTGGTGTCAGCGGGAGAAATAGCGCCCCATTGTCAGTGTCAGATGGCAGAGTTGTGTCATCAGTGGAGGGGAATAGAGCCCCAAGGGCCAGATAAAGGCAAACAAAGGGCCGCATCCGGCCCCCCCAGGCCACCGTTTGGAGACCACTGCTCTACATGTAAGTAAAACTCCCCAACCCCGCCAATACTTACTTGAGCCCCGTCTTGATCCAGCGAGATGAGGCTCGCTCCTCATTGGCTGAGACCGCAAACGAATGGGCTAAAAATCGACTACAGGGGAAGGCATAGGAACATGCACTGCGATCCTGTGCGATTCTGGTGTGAACCGGCCCTAAGGGCTTGTCTGGTTGGCTACAAATAGAATGAATTGTTTAGGTTTAGAGTGTTAAAGAGCAATTTATCACGGATAATTGTCATGTGAACTCTTCCCCTTCCATTACATGCAATTCATTTACTCTGCATCCTTTGTAGGAAAAAAAACAAAACGCATTGCTTTGTGGATGAATCATGTAGGTGCGGCCGTGGAGTTTCCATCCATAGGGGTGTGGTGAGAGGGAAGACTTGGCTGCTTTGTATATAAACATATTCGGAACAAGCAGACCTTTCAGACCCCCTCCTACCCCCCCTGATCCTCCAATAGCCCCCCCTCAGACCCCCCCCCCCTCAGATCCTCCAATAGCCCCCCCTAAGATCCCCCCCCCTCCGAGATCCCCCCCCCCCCCTCAGATCCCCCCCCCCCCAGCCAACACTGTCTGGCAGGAAATCCACTCCTAATTGTAAACGGGTGAAGGAGGGAGATGGAGGCGTTGGGTGATTGTGCGCCGGCCTCTCCGCAACTTAGAAGATCAACTACACATAGATTATGGGGGGGGAGATTTACTAAAACTGGAGCACTCAGAATCTGGTGCAGCTCTGCATGGCAGCCAATCAGCTTCTAACTTCTGCTTCTTCACTTTAACCACTTGCTTACCGGGCACCTAACCCCCCCCCCCCCCCCCCTCCTGCCCAGACCAATTTTCAGCTTTTAGCGCTGTCACACTTTGAACGACAATTGCGCGGTCGTACAACATTGTACCCAAATGACATTTTTATCTCCCCCCCCCCCCCCCCACAAATAGAGCTTTCTTTTGGTGGTATTTGATCACCTCTGGGGTTTTTTATTTTTTGTTTAAAAAAATCTAAAAAGACCGAATTTTTTTTTGAAAAAAATACAAAACCGTTTTATATTTTGTTCATAAATTTTGCAAACAGGTAATTCTTTCTCATTCATTGATGTACGCTGATGAGGCTGCACTGATGGGCACTGATGAGGTTGCACTGGTGGGTGGCACTGATGGCCATTGATAGGTGGCAGTGATGGGCACTGATGAGGTGGCAGTGATGGGCACTGATGAGGTGGCACTGGTGGGCACTGATAAGGTGGCACTGGTGGGTGGCACTGATGGCCATTGATAGGTGGCAGTGATGGGCACTAATAGGTGGCAGTGATGGACACTGATGGGTGGCAGTGATGGGCACTGATAGGCAGCACTTCTGGGTGGCACTGATGAGGCACTGATTGGCACCACTGGTGGGCATTGATAGGTGGCACTTGTGGGCATTGATTGCTGCACTGATTCAAGGCACTGTGTGGGCACTGGCAGGTAGCATTGGAAGGCGGTACTGGTGGGCACAGATGAGGCAGCGTTGCCTCTTCCTCTTTGGGACCGATGTTCCTTGCACTGAAGCCGGTGATCGGCTTTTTTTTTCTCCTCACACTGTCGGCTATTACCGATCTTCTGTTTACATCACGTGATCGGCTGTCATTGGCTGACGGGTGATCACGTGGTAAGGGCCCAGGATCGTCCCTTTACTCCGATCACCCGAGTCTTGATCACATCACGCAGGGGGCACGCGGGGAGCGTGCAAAGGGGAGGACGACCATTGACGGCCTCCCGGCAAAGTAGATCCGCGCTGTAGCCGTCATTCGGCTATAGTGCGGATCTGAAGGGGTTGTAAACCCTCGTGTTTTTTCACCTTAATGCATCCTATGTATAAGGTGAAAAAACACCTGGCAGTGACCAGCCCCCCCACAGCTCCCCTGTTTTACTTACCTGAGACCCTTCATCTCCTCGGTGAGGACGCGCTGTCCCTTTCTCCACGGGGTCCCGGCTCTTGATTGGATAGATTGATAGCAGTACAGCCATTGGCTCCCGCTGCTGTCAATCAAATCCAATGACACAGAGCGGGGGGGGGGGGGGGGGGCCCGAGTACGGCATTCGTGTCCGCGGACGCAAATGCTGGACTCGGGAGCGCGCCCACAAATGTAACCCCCCCCCCCCTGGGAGAGCGCTTGTCCCAGGGGGGGTTATCAGATAAGACGAGGAGCCGCGAGAGCTGCCGGGGGGACCCCAGAAGAGGAGGTTCGGGGCCACTCTGTGCAAAACGAGCTGCACAGTGGAGGTAAGTATGATATGTTTGTTATTTTTTAAATAAAAAATGATCGTTTGCAATCACTTTAAATGTAGAACTATGGGCAAAAAACTTTTTTTTTTTTTTCCATTTTGGATGGAGTAAGGGAGGATTATAACCCCTGTCAGATGTTTTTTTTTTTCGCCATCTGTGTCCCATTTGCGGAGATTTCGCTTCACTTCCCGTCCCGCAGCCAAGACAGCAGGTGGGATGAAATCCCTGCAAATAAACGAAAACTCCTTCTGTAGACGCTACAACCTTCGTGCAAACCAATCAATATACACTTATCGGGATTTTTTTTACCAAAAATATGTAGCAGAATATATATTGGCCTAAATTTATGAAGAAATTAGATTTTTTTTTTTTTATTGGATATTTTATAGCAGAAAGTAAAAAATATTGTTTTTTTTCGAAATTGTCAGTCTTTTTTTTTGTTTTTTGTTTTTTTTTTGTTTATAGCGCAAATAATAGAAAAACCGCAGAAGTGATCAAATACCACCAAAAGAAAGCTCTATTTCCGGGGGGGGGGGGGGGGGGGTGTTGGGGGAATGACATAAAATGTTATTTGGGTACAACGTCGCACGACCGCGCAATTGTCAGTTAAAGTAACGCAGTGCCGTATCGCAAAAAAAAAAAAAAAAGGCCTGGTCGTGAGGTGGGTGGGTGGGGGGGGGGGGGTGGGGGGTAAATCTTCCGGAGGTCAAGTGGTTAAGCTTTGACAATAAAAACTGGACGATTGTAAAAGGTAAGCGGTTGAACTGTGGTTTTACCACCCCTGACTGTCCATTTAACCTAAGGGTTGCTGCCACGGCATTGCTGCTTTCAGCAGGTGGCACCGTTGCCAAATGCAACCCGATGGGACCACCGCAGTTGCCCTGTTTTGTGCGAAGGTGGGTGAGCATTTTGAGGGTTAAAGGAAATATTGAGGAGGTGAGATATCCCCTCCCCCACCACCTATCCTATGCCCTCTGAAAAGCGACCAAGCACAGATCAGTCGCTTTGTAGAAGGGTGGTGGTATAGCTGCAGTTGTGAATGAGCCTTAGAAGTCCGATCTCCACATATAAACCAATCACAGCCCTCGGCTCACATCATTGAGTTTTTTTTCGGAGGTGAACGTCTCTGCCGCTGTTCTGAGATTTGGCAATCTGGACGCTGTTCTGCCGAGGAAGAAGTGGCACTTTATTTCCTGGCATCGGTGCCAAGGCTGGTAATTAGAATTATTATCTGCTGGGAGAGGACGGGAGGATGACGCATGGCGCTGCGGGACACGGGAGAGATGTGATATTATCCGTGTCACTGACTGCCGGAGACACAAGAGATCATTAAATAGACTTCACACTGAAGTTTAATTGGCTTTGCTTTAAATAAAACCTTCCTGTTGTCATGACATACCTTATATTAGTACCAGTGACATCATCACCGGGTCTCTGTGCTTCTCTATGCAATGCAGGCAGATCATGACTGGTGGGAGGGGCCTGCATGGGGGGCTGTACACAGCTTCATGAAAACATCCCTCAAAACTCCTCCCAGGAGGCCCTGATACAAGCAGAAGGAGTTATGCAAATACCAAAATGACTTAACCACATCCTGCCCGGCCTATAGGGAAATGACAGCCGGGGGTTTAATTGTTCTGACTGGACATCATATCATGTCCTTCAGAACAAGCCGCTCGTGTACGCCACCCGGGGGGGGGGGGGGGGCGCACAGCGCAGCGATCGGTGGTGCGGTGTGACGCTCGGACATGCTGCATCTCCGATCACGGTAAAGAGCCAATGATGTAGGCACTTTACCATGTGATCAGCTGTGTCCAATCACAGCTCACCATAGTGTAAATAAGGAGTGCCTGTTATCACCCTTCCTCTCCTCATGCCAACAACACGTGAGTAGAGGAGAGCCAATAAGCATCTTTCCTGATGGGGGTGGGGGTGGGGCTCTGCCTTGATTATCAGTACATTGATTATCAGTGATGCCAATCGGTGCCGCTTGTCAATGTCTTCCTACTGGTGCCCATAAAGGATGCCCATTAGTGCTACATATCAGTGCAGCCTCATCAGTGCCCATATCAGTGCCGCCCACCAGTACCACCTATCAGTGCCCATATCAGTGCCGCCCACCAGTACCACCTATCAGTGCCCATATCAGTGCTGCATATTAGTGCCTCCTCATCAATGCCATCTATCAGTGCCCATATTAGTGCCGCCCACCAGTACCACCTATCAGTGCCCATATTAGTGTTTCCTCATCAATGCCGCCTCACCAGTGCCCATATCAGTGCTGCATATTAGTGCCTCCTCATAAATGGCGCCTCATCAGTGCCGCCCACCAGTGCCACCTATTAGTGCCGCCTCATCAGTACCACCTATCAGTGCCCATATCGGTGCTGCATATTAGTGTCTCCTCATCAATGCCATCTATCGGTGCCCATATTAGTGCTTCCTGATCAATGCCGCCTCATCGGTGCCCATATCAGTGCTGTCTCTTGTTGCTTCCTTATCAGTGCCCACCAGTGAAGGAGAAGAATTACTTATTTGCAAAATTTTGTAACAGAAACAAAGAAACTTTTTTTTTTTTTTTTTTGTTTGTTTGTTTGTTCAGCAAACAATAGAAAACCCCAGTGATGATTAAATATCACCAAAAGAAAGCTCCGTCTGTCTCAAAATAATGATAAAAATGTCCTATGTGTTGTGTGACCGCGTAATTGTCATTCAAAGTGCGACAGCGCTGAAAGCTGAAAATTGGCCTGGGCAGGAGGGGGGGGGGGGGGGGGGGGGGTTAAAAGTGCCCGGTATTGAAGGGGTTAATAATGGGTGGGTGTCAGTCTGGAGGAGGGGGCGTTCTTAGACAGGATACATTTGCATACAGACCGCCCTTGATAACCTCCCCTCCCCTGCAGCAGCCGCTCACCACCACAGGAGGGCCCAAGCTGCGGGGTCATGTGACTGGACCCAAGCCGATTAAAAATAGCACACAGATGATTTCTTATACGGGGGGGGGGGGGGTAGGAAGGGGGAGGGGTGGTATTGGAGAGGGAACATTTTTAAGAATAGTTAGACTTTGGCTTTGTTGCTTCCACAAAATTACTAAAGAAAATTTTGGCGGCAGTAAAGATATCAGGACCCCGAAGGCAGCTTTTTTTTTCTTTTTAATAAAGAGGTTTTCTGCACTTGCCTTGGGCTTAGCTTAGCTGCCAATAATAAGTTCTTCATCTATTTTTACAAAGAGACTCCAAACCAAAATCATCGGAGCCAAGAAGCTGGGACTGACGAGCCGGCGGCAGTGCGAATGTCTGATCTCAGATAAATGAAGGGGGAAATCCTAAATGACTGATGCATTCTGCGGTCTCATTGGTTGTCTCATTTAAAACAGTCCTAGTAGTAAAATCAGAAGCAGCAGAATAATGTCAATCTTGGTGCCCGTGCAGTTCTTGGCTGTGTTCACAAATGTCTGACACAGATCAGCCCCTGTTGCAGCCTCTCACCTTGTGACTTGCTACAAAGTTGCAACGTTGCAGTCTGATAACAGGGGAAGAGGAAACTGAAGAAATCCTTTCTCCTGCCTGCAGCGGACTGATGACGACATCATCTCAGCCTAGGCAACATCACTAGACTGAAGCTTAACCCCCACCTGCGCTATAGCCAAAAGACGGCTACAGCACGGGCTTAACGTGTCGGGGGGCGTCCATAGACATGCTGGCAGCGTGCTCTGTGATCGCCAAGTCTTTCAGACTCAGCTGATCACAGATTGGGGTAAAGGGCCAATGGCAGCGCCCCTTTACCACGTAGTCAACTGTTAGCCAATGACAGCTAAAAACACCATGTAAACAGAAGCAGGAAATCAGCTTACAGCATGAGGAGAAAAGAATAAAGCTGATGAACGGCTTCTGTAAAAGGGACATCGATCCCAACATTTACCCACCAGTGCTGCTAGTTAGTGCCCACCAGTGCCACCTATCAGTGCCCATCAGTACTGCTAATCAGTGCCTCATCACCAGTGCCACCTATGAGTGCAGTCTATCAGTGCCCATCACTGCTGCTAGTTAGTGCCCACCAGTGCCACCTACCAGTGCCCATCAGTACTGCTAATCAGTGCCCACAGTGCCACCAACAGTGCCTCATCACCAGTGCCACCTATCAGTGCAGTCTATCAGTCCCCATCACTGCTGCTAGTTAGTGCCCATCAGTGCTCACAGTGCCTCATCATCAGTGCCTCATCATCTGTGCCACCTATCAGTGCAGCCTATGAGTGCCCATCAGTGCAGCCTATGAGTGCCCACCAGTGCAGCCTATGAGTGCCCACCAGTGCAGCCTATGAGTGCCCACCAGTGCAGCCTATGAGTGCCCACCAGTGCAGCCTATGAGTGCCCACCAGTGCAGCCTATGAGTGCCCACCAGTGCAGCCTATGAGTGCCCACCAGTGCAGCCTATGAGTGCCCACCAGTGCAGCCTATGAGTGCCCACCAGTGCAGCCTATGAGTGCCCACCAGTGCAGCCTATGAGTGCCCACCAGTGCAGCCTATCAGCACACATCAGTGAAGGAGAAAAATTACCTGTTTGCAAAATTTTATAACAAACTATAAAAAAAGTTTTTTTTTCCCAAAAATTTTCGGCTTTTTTTTTTTTTTTTTTTTAGCAAAAAATAACAAACCACAGAGGTGATTAAATACCACCAAAAGAAAGCTCTATTTGTGGGGGAAAAAAGGGCATAAATATTATTTGGGTACAGCATCACACGACCGCGCAATTGTCAGTTAAAGTAATGCAGTGCCGTATCACAAAAAATGGCCATGAAAGGGGGGGGGGTAAATCTTCTGGAGGTCAAGTGGTTAAAAGGGTCTTTACATCCAGGGGGGGGGGGGGGGGGCGGAAGGAATGCCTGATCACGTGTGATTGGTTCTCGCAGTGGTCCCATGATCCTGAGCCAGTCCTGGTGGCGTTTGACCATTACTAGAGACCCGGGACTGTCAATGTCCGCCAGCCAATGTGCTGTGAGCGCACGTGGCCGTCCGTGGACACATGTGTGCGCTATATGCGTTGCTGCTGCACATATGCGTTACGCGGGTGACAAGAGGACAACTGATAAGCTGCTGACCTCACATGTTCTCGCACACATAGGCAAATGACTCCGACAGGTGCTCTTTGAAGCCGTAACGTGTTACATCAAGTCAGTTATTTTTGGAAGGCGGACGTCACCGCTGTGTCCTGAACAATTATCGGCGAGGTGGGCCGCACCCTACCGCGAGGGCGACTCATCCGAGCGCTCAGGGTGAAGACACTTTCCAGGCAAATCACTTACGACAGAGATAGATCAGATGACAGAGAGTTCTGCAAAGCACCGAGAGAGTGATTATTTTTTTTTTATCCATTAAATTCAGAACTTTTAAATACAAAAGTATTATCAGTCTATAAAAGATCGCCGCACCCTCGAGTCATTCCCCAATTCCCAAGAGATGTCACTTAAAGAGACCCTGTCACCTAGTTATAAAAGATTCTAAAGAAAAAGAAAATCAAGGAGTTTAATTCTTTCACCGCCAGGTTTTTGCATTTTTTTTTTTTTTTTTTGCACACATTTAAAAATTAAATTTTAGGTCTGAAGATTACTTAAAACCCTCAAACATTATATTTTCTAAAACCAGAATGAAGTATTGGTAGTTCCGATTTTTTTTTTTTTTTTTTTATGTCACACAATATTAGTATAACGATTAATGAAGCGTCAAAGTTAATTTTCGGGCACATAAAACAAAATATATTACGCAATTTTTGGTACAAAGATGAGGTTGCACCGAGTAAATACATAACATGTCAAGCAGCACATTTTTTTTTTTGTACTCTTAAGTTTTCCACAGAGGATACTTTAAAGCCCATACAGGTCACCAGTTTAGAGTTTACTGTGAATAATGGGCCTAGAACTATTGTTTTCTCTCCTGCATGCGTGGTGATTATGTACCTGTGTTGTTCAATCATCGCCTTCATTCGTAGGCGCCCGAGATGCACGTGTTTACATTGTTATGTGGGTAGAGCTCAACATTTTTTAGACGTGGGGAGGCATTTAAGTGCTTGGGTGTAACCTTTTTTATTTTTACATTTTTTTTTTTTTCAGTTAATACATAGTTACATAGTTGTCGAGGTTGAAAAAAGAGACACAGGTCCATCCAGTCCAACCCATGTGTGTGATTATATGTCAGTGACAATATGTCAGCCCTTCTCTGGACTCTCTCCAGTTCCATACATCCTTCCTGAGGACTGGAAGGATGTATTTATTATAACATAGGGAAGTGTTTCTCAACCGGACTGCCAGCAACATGAGATCCAGTTTCCCCTGGATAAGAGGACTCTGATCAAGGGGGACCTTGTGGTCATGGAGAATTCTGATGTGATTGGTTTCCTTTAACTTCGATGTGGGGCACTCTGATGTGATGGGTGACCTCTGACATGATCAGGGAACTCTGATATGATGGGGGTGCTCTAATGTGACTGGTGACCTCTGACGTAATGGTGGAATCTCTGTGATGTTCTGGGGGGGGGGGGGGTTCTGGTGTGATTGGTGACTTCTGAGGTGAAGGGGGACCTCTGACTTGATGGGGGAGCTGTGATGTGACCTCTGACATTAAGGGGGGCCTCTGCTGTTAAAAGGGGGGGGGGTCTCTGATGTGATGGGTGACCTCTGACATGATCAGGGTACTCTGATATGATGGGGTGCTGTAATGGGATTGGTGACCTCCGACATGATCAGGGGACTCTGACATGATGGGGGTGCGCCAATGTGATGAGTGGCCTCTGACATGATGGGGGACGTCTAATGTGATGGGGGGGGGCTGTTATGTGATTGGTGAACTCCGGCATGATCGGGGGGACTCTAGCGTGAAGGGGGAACTTTGACATAAGTGCTGGGTCTCTAATGTGATGGGTGACCTCTGACATGATCAGGGGACTCTGATATGATGGGGGTGCTCTAATGTGATCAATGACCTCTGACATGATGCGGGACCTCTGATGTGACAGGGGAGTTCTGGTATGATAAGTGACTTCTGATGTGATGGGTGACCTCTAATGGGATGTGGGGGGCTCTGATTTGTTGAGTGACCTTTGACATGATCAGAAGACTCTAATATGATGGGGTTGCTCTGTGATCGGTGACCTCGGACATGATGGGGGGGGGGGGGGGGGGGGGTTCTGGTGTGATCGGTGACCTCTGACTTGATAGGCGAGCTGTGATGTAATTGGTGACCTCTAACGTGAGGGGGGGGACCTCTGTCATAAGGGGGGAGCTCTGATTGGGTGGGGGGGGGGGGGCACTGATGTTGATCAGTGACCTCAGACATGATGAGGGCTTCTAAAGTGAAGTTAATTTCACCAAGGCAGTCGTGTGCATCGTTGAGGCTCCAGTCTCCCATTGATAGGTAACATTGGCGTATTTCTCACTGAGACGCCTCAAGATTTTGCATATTTGGAATGCAGCATCTGAAAAAGGTTGAGAAATGCTGACATAGACCAAAAGACCCCCATGTGATACACTGTTGTTGTGACAGGTTGTTTTCTTTAATGGGACATCAAGGGTCTTTTAGACTCCAATGTCTCACCTGCTCTCCATCTAAGCTTATGGAGCACAGATCACTCTACATTAGCTTCTTCCCCAGAAATCCAAACCTGGAAGTGATACAATTCATGTTGCTTCTGGGTTCTTACTAGGTAGGAGAGATCAGCGAACAGACCTTCTTTGGTTTCCATCTCCTCCACTTAGGGGATGTCTGCGTTCCTGTGTGATTCAGGTGTGAACCGGGCCCATACAGTCAAATTCCTGGAGGTTTTTAATCACAGCTGCCAGCTATTCGGTGTCTGGAGAGTTCACTTCCCTGCTACCTCTGGCTCCAACATCCAACAAGGTAATGGTTATCAATTCTGTTTTGCGGTTTCCCGGTGAGATGGTAACAATGGAACGTATGACACATCTCCTGCAGTTGCATAATGCTGGGCAACTCTTTCGGTACAATTGTTGGCTCATTGTTCAAAAGCAATAGTGGAATGTGCCTAAAGGAATATACATTTCCAAAAATAAATGTTTTTTTGTTTTGTTTTGTTTTTTCCTGTTTCTCGAAGATAGACTTCGTTATACAGCAATATAATTATTTATTGGTTATTATATGTATGTGAGATCTGGGAACACCCCATATATAAAATATAGCGTTTAAGGTCCCTTGTGCACAGCGCCATCTAGCTGCAGTGCATCCCTTGCGGTGTTTTAACGTGCTGGGTGAGAACAGGTTCTGCGCTCAGCCCTGCTAACGTCTATGGCAGACTGTGGCTAAACAGGGCTGAAAGAGGTACCAAGTCATACCCGTGTTTGGGGCTTGTGCGTTCGGGGACGAATGCACCGGTCGCAGGTCTTCTGTGTTCTCTGCAAGTACCACTCAGTACAGCGTTCAGCTTCATACAGACTGCCAGGGTCTAGGGCTATCTAGAGTGGGGCTGGAAGCCACACCTGGATTAATGGAAGATCGAGACCTTTGACAGTTATTTCTTCTTCTTCTTTTACAGTTTTTGTCCTGTTCAATAGCCAAAACAGGAAGTGAGAGGAAATCCCTCCACAGTGAGGGAATCCTTGTTTGTCACCAGACCTAGTATCCCCATAGTTCAATACTCTAGAGATGCTCCAATAAGTAATTGTCAGAAACCATGAAATCAGGCCGATACAGAAGTACAGTTAAATCACACTTGTTTAATAATAAAAGAAATTAAAAAAAGAAAATAAAAAGAACAAACGTAGTCAAAACATAGCTAAAGTTTGGTAACCGGAACAGATAGTCAGCTAAGCCAGAAGTCAGGGATCAATGTAGTGGAACAGCAAGCAGGATCTGGAGCAAGAAGTGATGTCAGCAAAGCAAGTCTAGAACAGAATCGCAGGAGATCGTTTCTCTGATGTTGACCAAGGCGAAGGCAGAGATCCTCTGGACTGGATGGCTTAAGTAGGCAGGACTGACAAGCAGGATATCATCAACCGCTGAGTAACTGTGGAGAGATAGGAGTTGGCAATTATCCGACAGCTGAGCGGCCAGCTCAGAGAAGGAAGGGCTGAGCCCAGCCCTGACAGTAATAAAGTAGTAGAACTAAATTCAAAGTTTTTTTATTTATTTTTTTGTAAGGGAGGGTTATAACCCCTGTCAGTTATTTTGTTGCCATTTTGATTGTCCCATTGGCATGATTTCCTTTTACTTCCTGTCCTATAGACAAAACAGGAAGTGAAAGGAAATCCCTCCAAAGTGAGGGAATCCCTGGTTATCAGTGTCCTTGTTAGAAGACTTCTCCTCTGTTCCTATTCTGGCAACAACCCAACATTTGGGATTTTCTAAATGTTTAGAGAGAGTGAATCTCCTTAACGGGGGCACAGAGAGCAATAAAAAAACTAACTGGGGTTATAATCCTGCTCCACTCTGTCCAAAACTAAAAAAGTTTTGTCTTTTAGTTATACTTTTAATAACAATTTAGGAAAAACTACAAAACGCAGAATATATGTCTTGAATGTCTATGACCCCTACAAAGGATCCTGTAAAGAGTTAGTTTGTAGGTGATGAGGGTGCCAAATCCCAACATTTCCATGTATACTGGTCTATGGCCCTTAGAAAGTCTCATAATTAAGAAGAGGCAAGTCTGTAGGTCGATGATGATGAGGATACCAGATCCCAACATTTCCATGTATATTGGTTTATGACCATAATGAAGTCTCCTCCGTAAGAAGAGGCAGCCCGTAGGTTGATAATAATGATGCCAGATCCTAGCACTTCCATGTATATTGGTATATGACCCTTATGAAGTCTTCTCAATAAGAAGAGGAAGCCCATAGGTCGATGATGATGATGCCGAATCCCAAGTCTCCTTAGAGCAGACCGTAAGTGGATAATAAAGCCAAATTCTAACATTTCCATATACATTGGTCTATGACCCTTATGAAGTCTCCTTAGAGCGGTCCGTAGGTTGATAATAAAGCCAAATCCTAACACCTCCATGTATATTGGTCTATGACCCTTATGAAGTCTTCTCAGTAAGAAGGGGAAGCCTATAGGTTGATGATGATGATGCCGAATCCCAACACTTCCTTCCATGTATATTGGTCTATGACCCTTATGAAGTCTCCTTAAAAAGAAGAGGCAGTCCGTAGGTTGATGATGATGACGCCAAATCCCAACACTTCCATGTATATTGGTCTGTGACCCTTAGAAAGTCTCCTCTGTATGAAGAGGTAAGTCCGTAGGTTGATGATGATGATGCCAAATCCCAGCACTTCCATGTATATTGGTCTATGACTCTTGTGAAGTATCCCCGGCAAGAACAGGCTTTTCCTGTCTCATTATACAAGATTTTGGGGAGATTATCACTCTGGACATTGGTGAGATTCATCTATTTTTTTCTCATAGGAAGTGCTTACCTTGGCCTTATATGCTATGAAACTTTGGTTATCCTAAGACAGGGGTAGGCAACCTCGGCCCTCAAGCTGTGGTGAAACTACAAGTCCCATGAGACATTGCAAAACCCTGACAATCACAGGCATGACTCCTAGAGGCAGAGGCATGATGGGATTTGTAGTTTCACCACAGCTGGAGTGCCGAGGTTGCCTACCCCTGCCCTTAAAGCCTCGTACACACGGTACGATTGTTGGCAGGGGATTGTCTGTTGACGGACTGTTGTCCTAAAATCTTACCGCTAGTACGCTCCTTTTGACAATTGTTGTCCAATTTTCGGCCAACAAATGTTGGATGACAGGCTAGTAAATTTTTGGTGGACAATGGCTTGACGTCTGATTTTCGTATAGGTCAGTACACAAATCCGTCACACAAAAGTCGAAAGTACAAACACGCATGCTCGGAATCAATGCTCACCAAACACGAAATTAGCAGAAGGAGCCCAAAGGGTGGCGCTCAAGAGCTGAAAATCCCTCGTAGTACGTCACTACGTTCGTGTTTGTGGCACGACAATTGTGTACCGCTAGTATGCAAGACAAGATCTTGGCACACACCCTTTTTGACAAAAATCAGACGCTCGGTTGGCCAACAATCGTACCGTGTGTACGAGGCTTAAGAGCTCGTTCACACTAGAGGTTGAGAGGCAGTAAAGTTGAGCTGCTTTTTTAATGCTCCCCCAAACCACTCCTCCTTTAGCTGCAGAGGCAGTGGCCAGGGGTATGCCAATGCCATGACAGGAATTCTACTTCCTGTAGCTTTCGGTGGGCATACCGCCTGCCACACACGACCCATTGAAGTTGCAGCTGGGTTGAAGGCATTAAAGCAGGTGGTGGGGAGTCAAATGCTCTAGGAATAACGATCTGAATGTGAATCGCTCTACAGAGATCAAAGCATTCGTGAACGAGCCCTTCCGATCATTCTTCTTTATATGGGACTGTTACCCCATACAGTATAACCAGTAAAACTGGTCTGATTACAAGTTCCAACTTAAGAACAGGGTGATGTTGGTTATGTAAAGTGTTTCAACTATTTTATCATCACCATATAACTGGCCTATTCTGTTCTATTCACTATACAAACATTGACATTTCACACCTGTCAACAATACTAGGAGACTTTATTTAGTTATTGGGATCCATTCTTTCAATGAGTTGGATGAAGTATTCACCTAGCCCTCATTAATATCGTTCATATTTTGCCTAATAGGTTGATTTTCAATGATCGTCAGCTCCATCTAGTGCCCATAATGTGGTATTTGCCTGATTTGAGTTATTTCAGGAAATAATTGATATCATGGCCACTAGATGGAGCTGACGATTATAGGAAATCAACATATCAGGCAAAACATGGCCAGAATCTGTAAAGGCTAAAGCCTGGTACACACGATCGGATTGTTGGCCAACAAAGCGCCAGGGCGTGTGCCAGGAACTTGTCTTGCATACAAACGGTACACAGCTGTTGGCCAACAAACACGAACGTAGTGACGTACTACAAGTAACTTCAGCTCTTGAGCGCCACCCTTTGGGCACCTTCTGCTAATGTCGTGTTTGGTGAGCATTGATTCGGCGCATGCGTGTTTGTACTTTGGATTTTTGTGTGATGGACTTGTGTACAGACGATAGGAAAATCTGACAACAGACCGCCGAAAATTTACCAGCCTGCCATCCAACATTTGTTGTCGGAAAGTTGGACAACATTTGTCTGATGGAGCGTATTAACGATCGGATTTTAGGACAACAATCTGTCATCGCACAATTCCCTGCCGAAAATCCGATCGTGTGTACGAGGCTTAAGGAAAAGATTTGTATGTCTACTGATGAGCGTTTGGTGCAGATAATCATCTCACTTGAAGGACTTTTTTGAAAATGTTTTATGGTGAAGAGCATCAAATACAGCCAAAATGTTTCCGGGGAAAAAGCCTCCCTCTTCCTCAGGGCTGTTCATGACACAATGCACTAGGGGACCTGTGTTAAGGCTTGATGAAGACGAACTTCTCGCGACAGCACTAAAGGCGTCGGCTGAGCAATAGAGCTGGGCGATTTTCTCAAAAAAAAAAATCTGCGGTTTAAAAAAAAAAAAAAAAACTCGATTCGAATAGAATTTTTTATTTTTTTTGGACACCGCGCCAGTCCTGAGGAGCTGCGGGCAGGAGTTTTTAGGCGAGGCCGCGACTTCGGCCTAGTCCGCAGAGTCTGGCCTCGCGGACTAGGCCGAAGCCGCGGCCTCGCCTAAAAACTCCTGCCCGCAGCTCCTCAGGACCGGCGCGGTGTCAGCGCCGGTCCTGGTGAAAAGAAAAAAAAAAATCGGTTTGCTTAAATTTTGAATCGATTTGACCTCTCAACTCGATTCAAGATTTAAATCGATTTTTTTCCCCAGCCCTACTGAGCAAACATCAGGCAAGTGCCTGTGAAATCCATCCAACTTTTTTTTTTTTTTTGTAATACGATTTTTATTATTATTATTTTATTATAATACTATAATATTTTTAATACATAGACCCCCATTGGGTTTATGTTAGATTCTATCAAGGACTCTACACCATTATTTACAGAGTGCGGCTCTGTGTCACAGACTACTTCTAAATCATAGGACTTTGTTCTATACTATGACAAGCCTAGATTTGGCATCTTCCTCTCTCCTCCCCTCCTAATTTGTGCTAGTCAGTTCAGTCTTAGCTAGACTCTCCCTGTTTCTTCCATGCTCTGTTAGCCAGTGTTCGTTCTGTGCAAAGACAGTGCTTATCAGGGGTGTGGAAATTAAAAAAAAAAAAATACCTATGGGTCCCAATCTACTTGTCCCTCATGACCATCTATTTTTCCTGATAAAAAAAATAAATAAATAATTTTTTCCCAGGATGGAAAATATGAAGAGATTATGTTTTTTTTTTAGGCAGAGGTGCTTTTTAGGAATGTCGGGGGCTTTTAAAAAACGAAAGGGGCTTTATGGCGACTTAACTGCTTGGCTACTGGCCACTTTTACCCCCTTCCTGCCCAGGCCAATTTTTTTGAGACAGATTTTTTTTTTGGTATTTATTCACCACTGGGTTTTTTTTATTTTTTGCTAAACAAATGAAAAAAGAACAGAAATTTTGAAAAAAAAAAAAACAAAAAACCTTTTTCTTAGTTTCTGTTATAAAATTTTGTAAACAAGTAATGTTTACACTGATGTGCGTGCACTGATGAGGCTGCACTGACAGGCACTGATGGGCACTAATAGGCAGCACTGATCGGCAGGAAAAAACAGGGAAGGTACCCTAGAAAGAGGACCAACAAAGAACACTATTTGAAATTACAAACCAGCTTTATTATTTACCAACAAAATAAACACCAAGTAGAAATAAATAGACAGCAAAAAAGGAAGCAGTGTGGACAGACGGCTGCCATAACCAATTAAAAATTGGACAACGTTGTCACAAAGGGGGGTTTATAAAAACAGATGGGGAGCCGCGGCATTCATCCACTCAACCAGTCAATCGATACATCATACATCCACCTATAAATAATTGGGGTTGGTAAAGTCCGTGTTAATTGGGTATTGATTGCAGATATCAAGTTATCCTATAGGAGAGTATCCAGAATATCACGGACAGTTTTAGTACCAGCAGTATGATGAGAGATTAGAGTGGGTGCACGATCTGGCCGTAAAAACTGAGAATGATATAGTCCAGTATAGAGAATTTAGACTAGTTGCTAGTTGAATCATTGATACATAATAGTTGTCTACCAGCTAGATCAGCACACTGCATGGGGAACCATATAGACTGCTATATTAAGAAGATGTATATTGCTTAGCTAGAGCAGTGGGTGATTATCCAGAGAGACAGCAGTAAAAGGATGCAGGGAAATCGACATACATTTGTAAGCGCTGAGTGGAGTAGAGAAGTCTCACCAGTCACGCTGTCTTTTCCCTGCCATATTCTTTCTCGCTATTCACTGACCGCTATCTCTATTTGCCTATCAATATACTTAGAATGTATGCTGCTTGATTGCTGTCTGTCTGGCACAAGAGAAGCTCTTGGTGACACCCAGTGGTTGTGTGCAAGGAACTGCACCTGATAAATCTCTACTTAAGCCTGTCACAAATGTCTCCTCCTAGCTCTGAAGAAACCAGCCTTCATTGGCTGGTGAAACGCGTCAGCGGTGTGACGTCAGCACGTCACCGGGAGCCGCGCGCTATTCGATCTGGCCCTGCTACCTACACTCCACATCTACCAGCTGATCACAGCCTCTCTACTCGGCTACGCACTGCATCGATAAACCCGCCTCATAGAGGCCTTTCAGCTACGGACGGAACCTTACTCAGACTGCAAACCCACTGAGCTTCCAATACGGCACGTAAGTGATCTCCATCTACACAGAGACCTGGAACAAAGGACTGCCATTATTCGACGACGAGGACAGCGTGACTGGTGAGACTTCTCTACTCCACTCAGCGCTTACAAATGTATGTCGATTTCCCTGCATCCTTTTACTGCTGTCTCTCTGGATAATCACCCACTGCTCTAGCTAAGCAATATACATCTTCTTAATATAGCAGTCTATATGGTTCCCCATGCAGTGTGCTGATCTAGCTGGTAGACAACTATTATGTATCAATGATTCAACTAGCAACTAGTCTAAATTCTCTATACTGGACTATATCATTCTCAGTTTTTACGGCCAGATCGTGCACCCACTCTAATCTCTCATCATACTGCTGGTACTAAAACTGTCCGTGATATTCTGGATACTCTCCTATAGGATAACTTGATATCTGCAATCAATACCCAATTAACACGGACTTTACCAACCCCAATTATTTATAGGTGGATGTATGATGTATCGATTGACTGGTTGAGTGGATGAATGCCGCGGCTCCCCATCTGTTTTTATAAACCCCCCTTTGTGACAACGTTGTCCAATTTTTAATTGGTTATGGCAGCCGTCTGTCCACACTGCTTCCTTTTTTGCTGTCTATTTATTTCTACTTGGTGTTTATTTTGTTGGTAAATAATAAAGCTGGTTTGTAATTTCAAATAGTGTTCTTTGTTGGTCCTCTTTCTAGGGTACCTTCCCTGTTTTTTCCTATATGACTAAAGGACAACTTGAACTGCATTCAGATTTTTCTGCATGATTGATCTATACTCACCAGCTAAAGACCAATACTGAATAATTTAAGTTGGTTGATCCGGGCAAACTCTCTGTTTTTTGGTCCTGACTTTGGGGCGGCCTTTGCCCTTTCTTTGCCTTGGGGGATCCCACCACCATTGTATAATTATCAGCGATATAGCAAAGTGATAGACGGCTTAACCACACAAACCGTACATTCAAGTACACACATGGCATATATGATAAACCGTGATTTAGATGATGAGATTGATACGGCCTTTTCTTTTGATGGAAAGAGTGAAGAATTAGAGGGGGAATCAACACGCCAACTGTTCAAAAATCATAAAAAACTTATGGTAAAATTTTTGAACCGGAAATGGGACATTTCCTCTTTAAAATCACATATTTCTCACAATATCATCCCTAGAGGATTAAGGGAAAGAATTATCCCTGCTGAACACCTCCACACCCCCAGGTTTCTGGAAGTGTGGAAAGAGGAATGCCTCCAAAGAGGCCTTTCACTTATGAAAATCATAGTGTCTGAAGAAGAAACGCAGCTTCAGGAGATTCAAAGTGAATTAGAGCTAAGTGCAAAAGCCCTGGAACCTCATAAAAACAAACCTGATTTTGAGAAAAATAACGAATTTATTAAGAAAGAAATTGAAAGAATACAAAAAAATCTAAAACATACAAAACAAGAAAAATTCAGACAAAACATCGCTGACTGGGAGGGGGGAGACATCTTTAACCCTTCCCTACCAAGTAGAAGTAGATCCTCTTCAAGAGGCTCTAGACATTTACAACGTACTAGAAGGAATAGAACAGACTCCTCCTCAGACAGCGACTTTGATAAAGAAATCTCTACAAAATCTGTCACTTTTTTAGAGAAATCCCAGGGCAACATAACAGTAGAATGCCCAAAACAACCAGTGGAAAAGAGTCATCCCAGAGAAGCAGAAAAGGGAAACATAGAAGGAAGAGGAAGGGACCGAGACACAGTTCAGAATCGGCGCAGTGGGAGACTAAGGAGTCAGAGAAGACGCTGAATGCATCTTCTAACTCAACAACTACGGACTTGAGCATAGTCAATCTATCCGACTTTCAGCTGGACTCCAATCACATTAAACTCCTTCAAAAAGGACTCTCCTTCTCCCCCACTGCGCCCATGAATGAATTTGAAGTGTTCAAAGACATCAATCTATTTCTCAGGAAGGTCCTTTTTAAACTCTGGCACCAGAGAGGCCCTGATAAGTCAAATACCACGGACCCTAACCTCAATAAGGAAGAAAAAGAGGCTATAGATAACCTAATATCCTTGCTGGAAGAAAATACTGACAGCGATTCGGAAACGGTTAGCAGCCATCCGATCACTAGAAAATCTAATTTGAGAATCAAGTCCACCAGCATGCCACCATTATCAAAACACAAGTGGCTCCAAGTATTCCTAGATCAGGTCAAACATGATCTTAGGAGGGTTAACTGGGAATGGTTGGGATCTAATAACCTTACCGGCTCTGAGAGAAAAGCTTTACGTGAACTACAAGAAGCTCCCAATCTGGTGATAAAAAGAAGTGATAAGGGCGGGAATGTGGTGCTACTCAGTGAAAAAATTTACGAGAATGAAGCACTCAGACTGTTAAGTGATACCTCCACCTATAAAAAACTCACTGAGAATCCCTTCCCAGCCCTAATCGATACTCTGAACACAAAATTAAAACTAGCTATGGAAGCTGGCCTTCTAACCAAAAAAGAATATCTCTATCTCAGAGCCGATAACATCACAATCCCAACCTTCTATATAATCCCCAAACTACACAAATCCTTGACCAACCCACCAGGGAGACCAATTGTGTCAGCTATTAATGGTCCCCTGGAAAGAGTCGGCAAGTTTGTGGACTCGATGATCAAAGATATGGTAACTAAACTTTCATCCTTTGTCCAAGACAGTAGAGATATACTCTCTAAACTATCTGACTTCTCTCTATCATCAAACACACTACTAGTAGGGATAGATGTAGAAAGTCTGTATACGTCGATTCCCCATGACTGTGGTATTCAAGCCATTAGAACCTTTCTTGACATCTACTACCCAGGTTTGGGTGCCCATAATGAGTTCATTATTGAATTATTGGAATTCATGTTGGGCAACAACTATTTCCAATTTCTCGGGAAATTCTACCAACAGGTAAGAGGCACCAGCATGGGTGCCCCTTGGGCCCCGTCTTATGCCTGTCTTCACCTGGGGTCTCTGGGAAACGGAGGCTGTGTACGCGTCCTCGATGTACCTTGACCACTGTACCCTGTGGTTAAGGTACATCGATGACGTGCTTATGATATGGGAGGGCACTGTAGAACAACTCCTGGAATTTCTATCTCAACTAAACATTAACAATAAAAAAAATATTCATCTAACCTATTCCTATCATCCTGATACCCTCCCATTCCTTGACTTACAAATTACAAAAAGTGGAAATCGGATTGTAACCAGTACTTTTAGAAAGGAAACAGCAGCAAACACCCTCCTCTTGGCACAGAGCCACCATCCAAAATCCCTAATTAAAGGGATACCTACAGGCCAATTTTTAAGGATCAGGCGAAACTGCTCAGAGGAGGAACAATTTAAATCTGAAGCACAGGAAATGTATAACAGATTTAGGAAAAGAGGGTACTCGCATAATTCCCTCAAAAAAGCTAGAAACAATGCATTAGGTAGGAAACGCGAAGACCTCTTACTTACAAAAACAAATATTCAGTCATCTGCTAAACCAGCAAATGATTTTCCTAGAATCATCACGAGATTTGGCTCACAATGGACCCAGGTCCAAGAGATCCTCAATAGACATTGGCATATTCTAAGATCAACACCCTTAATCGCAAACATAATTAGCCCCAAACCACTACTCACGGCTAAAAGGGCACGTAACCTGGGTGACGTGCTAGTTCATTCAGAATACACGAGAACGACCAACAAAAACTGGCTTTCGGGGAAAAAACCCCCTCCAGGTATGCATGCATGCGGACATTGTAACATCTGTAGGTATGTGCACCACACTGATGTGTTCCCCGATCCGAGAGGAGGCAAGGACTATAAGATTAAACAGTTCATCAACTGTTCTACGACACGAGTTATATACATGCTCACTTGTCCTTGTAACAAAAACTACATAGGAAAAACGAAACGCCAACTCCGGATCAGGATCGGCGAACACATCAGTGGGATACAAAATAGGAAAAAGAATAAAAATGATGATCGACCTATTCCTCAACACTTTGCTGAAATCCATGATAGTAATCCTAGGGGCCTCACAGTTAAGGGAATCTATGTGTTGAACCTGCCCCCTAGAAGAGGTGACTTTGATACTATTCTCCTTCAAAAGGAGAAAATGTGGACATACTACTTAGATTCCCTAGTGCCTAAAGGATTAAACATAGAATGTAGCCTACAACCCTTCCTTGAGAAATAATGCATCTTTTAAGACTCTTTGATAAAATCGCTATCGTTACATGTTATAATTAGTCACTTCACTCTTTCCATCACCACCTTTTTCCTCCTTTTTTCCTTCTTTTCTTCCTTTCATCTAATCCTCCCTTTCCCTTCTCTCATTCTCCTCCTTTTCTTCTTTCTTTTCCTCTATTTTGTTAATCTTTTCCCTGCCATATTCTTTCTCGCTATTCACTGACCGCTATCTCTATTTGCCTATCAATATACTTAGAATGTATGCTGCTTGATTGCTGTCTGTCTGGCACAAGAGAAGCTCTTGGTGACACCCAGTGGTTGTGTGCAAGGAACTGCACCTGATAAATCTCTACTTAAGCCTGTCACAAATGTCTCCTCCTAGCTCTGAAGAAACCAGCGTTCATTGGCTGGTGAAACGCGTCAGCGGTGTGACGTCAGCACGTCACCGGGAGCCGCGCGCTATTCGATCTGGCCCTGCTACCTACACTCCACATCTACCAGCTGATCACAGCCTCTCTACTCGGCTACGCACTGCATCGATAAACCCGCCTCATAGAGGCCTTTCAGCTACGGACGGAACCTTACTCAGACTGCAAACCCACTGAGCTTCCAATACGGCACGTAAGTGATCTCCATCTACACAGAGACCTGGAACAAAGGACTGCCATTATTCGACGACGAGGACAGCGTGACTGGTGAGACTTCTCTACTCCACTCAGCGCTTACAAATGTATGTCGATTTCCCTGCATCCTTTTACTGCTGTCTCTCTGGATAATCACCCACTGCTCTAGCTAAGCAATATACATCTTCTTAATATAGCAGTCTATATGGTTCCCCATGCAGTGTGCTGATCTAGCTGGTAGACAACTATTATGTATCAATGATTCAACTAGCAACTAGTCTAAATTCTCTATACTGGACTATATCATTCTCAGTTTTTACGGCCAGATCGTGCACCCACTCTAATCTCTCATCATACTGCTGGTACTAAAACTGTCCGTGATATTCTGGATACTCTCCTATAGGATAACTTGATATCTGCAATCAATACCCAATTAACACGGACTTTACCAACCCCAATTATTTATAGGTGGATGTATGATGTATCGATTGACTGGTTGAGTGGATGAATGCCGCGGCTCCCCATCTGTTTTTATAAACCCCCCTTTGTGACAACGTTGTCCAATTTTTAATTGGTTATGGCAGCCGTCTGTCCACACTGCTTCCTTTTTTGCTGTCTATTTATTTCTACTTGGTGTTTATTTTGTTGGTAAATAATAAAGCTGGTTTGTAATTTCAAATAGTGTTCTTTGTTGGTCCTCTTTCTAGGGTACCTTCCCTGTTTTTTCCTATATGACTAAAGGACAACTTGAACTGCATTCAGATTTTTCTGCATGATTGATCTATACTCACCAGCTAAAGACCAATACTGAATAATTTAAGTTGGTTGATCCGGGCAAACTCTCTGTTTTTTAGCACTGATCGGCACTGATGAGGCTGAACTGATGAGGAGGCACTTATATGCAGGACTGGTGGGCACTGATGGGCGGCACAGATGAGGAGGCACTAATAGGCAGCACAGATCGGCACTGATGAGGCTGCACTGATGGGGGCACTGATAAGGAGGCACTAATATGCAGCACTGATGGGCGGCACTGATGAGGAGGCACTTAGGGCCCTTTCACACTGGGGCGGCGTTGGCGGTAAAGCGCCGCTATTGTAAGCGGCGCTTTACCGTCGGTATTCGGCTGCTAGCGGGGGGGTTTTACCCCCCGCTGGCGGCCGAGAAAGGGTTAAAAACCACCGCAAAGCGCCTCTGCAGAGGGGCTTTGCCGGCGGTATAGCCGCGCTGTCCCATTGATTTCAATAGGCAGGAGCGGTATACACTCCGCTCCTTCACCGCTCCGAAGATGCGGCTAGCAGGACTTTTTTTCTCGTCCTGCCAGCGCATCGCTCCAGTGTGAAAGCCCCGAGGGCTTTCACACTGTAGAGACAGCAGCGGCACTTTCGGGTCGGTTTGCAGGCACTATTATTAGCGCAATAGCGCCTGCAAACCGCTCCAGTGTGAAAGGGCCCTAATATGCAGCACTGATGGGCGGCACTGATGGGCACTGGTGCAGCAGATTTCTCCTGTGAGGAAATGCCGCTGATTGGCTCTCCTCTCCTCTCGCTGTCAGAGTGAGGAGAGGAATGCTGATAACCGGCGTTTCCTTGTTTACATGTGATCAGCTGTGATTGGACACAGCTGATCACATGGGTAAAAAGCCTCGTCACCGGCTCTTTAACGGGATAGGGTGATGCGCTGCGCTGTCATGCGGTGAGAGTAGGAAGACCTCACATGACATTGTCCCAGAACGAAAGTGCTCCCGCCCGCCTTTCATTTGACAATACGGCGGGTGGGAGGCAGTTAACTTTGGAATTTTAAAAAAAAGTTTTGATAAAAAATTTCTTAGAACCCCAAACATTATATATTTTTTAAAGCAGAGGCCCTAGAGAATAAATTGGTGGGTTTTGCAATTTTTATGACACGCGGTATTTGTGCAGCAGTTTTTCAAACGTAGTTGTTTTTGGGGAAAAATACACTTGTTTGAATTTTAATGCAAAAAAAAAAATACATAATCCAATTTTTTTTCAAATATTGAAAAGATAATGTTACACAGGAAATGGATACCAAACATGTCATGCGTTAAAATTGCGCACGCCCATGCAACGGCAACAAACTAAGGTAAACTTTACTAGCCATAGGCGACATTTAAAAGTCTGTGTTCACCTTTTAAGCGCAAGCATGGCGGGACAAGGGCACTTTAAAAAAAATGTTGTTTTGTTTTGTTTCTCCTTTTTCTCTCTTTTTTTTTTTTTATCACTTTTATTGCTGTCACAAGATAGTAAACATCCCTTGTGACAGCAATAGGCAGCGACAGGTACTCTTTATGGAGAGATCTGGGATGATTAGGACCCCAGGTCCCTCTTCTTCCCTTAAAAGCATTTGATAAAACCAAGATCAGTGTGATCAAATGCTTTCCACTTTTAAAAAAGGGCGCCAGGGGAAACCGGTTTTGATGTATGCTAATTGCTTCTTGTTTCCTATATCATAGAGGTGGACAGTGCGGTTCTGGTCCTTGTCCGCCTCCTTAATCGGCCAACTAAAGCGCCAGCTGGTCGAAGGTGGATGGGGTGTCCCATCCTGCTCCATCTCCCCTCCCGCTGTTTGTAAAAGCGATCCATCGGCTAGTTAGCCGCTTGGATTGCTTTTACAAGAGAGATGAACGTCACTTTTGAACCCTGCTGCTTAAATTTAAAAGGGAGACTTCTTGCCCGGAACTGCATTTCGGGTGAACGGAATTCAACATCCCAGGCTTATGAAGATTACTGTCTTCTTACACTACAAAAGACTGGAAAAAACTTCCTTTGTACTGCAAATATTTGAAATAAAATTATGTTGGATTCAACTTCTTTGTCTTATTGAAGAGTTAAGCTGCCTGTGGACAGACTGGGTCTATGGAGCAGTGGCGGCTGGTGGTTTTTGTTTTTTGTTTTTTTTTGTTTTGGAGGGGCGGCAAACAACCACCCCCTGAGCGGCGAGCGGCCAGCGGCACCCCCCCTCCCCCAACCGCTGTCTGCCAGTAGGTCCGGCACTTACCCCATGTAGGCGGGCAGCAGCTCCGTGTCCTCTCCCCCTTCAGCGGCTTCCAGCGTGCAGCTCCTCCCCTCTTCCTAGTCATCCAATAGGATCGCCTCTTCTTTCAGCCAATCGGGTATTGGGTCTCAAAACCCACTTTCTGATTGGCGGCAAGGAGGATCAGTGTTACAATAGTGAATATTTATTCGCTGTTGTAACACACTTGGGTGGGCTCGGTTCGGTTCGCAGTCTCTGCGCCCCAAGCCCACCCTATTTTTAAGCCTTTTAGAGCCTCTGGCTCTAATTGGGTGCTTCAAAACCCAAACCTCCATGCCCTCCCGCCAGCATTGCAATTCATGCATTTGGTGTCCTGCAAGGGGCCAGACGTATGGATAGGGGGAGGTGGCGATGTATGAAGTGGCGTTTGAAACAAAACCCTTTTCTTTTTATTTTACTGAAGTCTTCTTTCAAAGCAGGAAAGAAAAAACATTTGTTTTCTGGATTCATATCCTCCTTTAGGCACCTTCTGGCGTGTTGTTCTCACACAATGAGCCAACAACACTTGTACCCAAACAACAACCCTGTAGCATGTGACCCCCCATGATTGTGTCATAGATCCCAATGTCACCAGTGCACAGAACTGATGGCTGCTCCCCCTGTCAGATGTTGGAAGTGGAGGTAGCTGGAATGTGATTGGCTGTTCTTTTACTACACGCTATTAAAAGCTTTATTTTATGATAATTTTTTTTTTCTTATTTAACAGAAATTTATGATAATTATTAATGTGTTTCCAGATCTATTATACACATAGAAGCCAAAGTTATTCTTGAGTGATAAGCTGGCAACTCCCATAACACGCTGCTCAGCCCTGGCTACCCCTAAAGCCCCGTACACACGATCGGACTTTCCGATGGGAAATGTGTGATGACAGGCTGTTGGCGGAAAATCCGACCGCGTGTACGCTCCATCGGACAATTGTTGTCGGACTTTCCGCGGACAAATGTTGGATGGCAGGTTTTCAAATTTTCCCAGGACAAATGTGTGTTGTCAGATTTTCCGAGCGTGTGTACACAAGTCCGTCGGACAAAAGTCCAAAGTACAAACACGCATGCTCGGGAGCAGAAGCGGTCAGTCTTGTAAACTAGCGTTCGTAATGGAGAATTAACATTCGTGACGCGCCAAATTATGAAATCTCCAAATGCAGCGCACAATTCTCTTCTTCTTTAATGGGATAATAATGAAGCTGCTTTGCTGGTGATACTGATGGAGTTATTGCAAATACATTTTCAAAGGTTTTTTTTTTTTTTCTAGTGATATCAAGAATAATATTATTATGTTTTTTTATTTTTTTGGGCAAGTTACCACAACACCATTATCCCGTAGTTTGTAAGATCAAAGATACAACTATGTTGGTGTCCCTCGTCAATCTTACATTGTATTTTTTTAAATGTAACTGCCTACTCCCAAACTGTCATTTGAAGTAAAACACATAGCCAAGTATTACTCTACATATTGTTTTTTTATATTTTTTTTTTTTATTTTTTATGTTTTTATTGTGCATTTAAAAAGAAAACAAATAAAATTAGACATGTTATCTGCCAATAGAACTTAACCAAAAAGTGCATTCTATGCATCCAAAAATATAGAAAATATACCAAATCAAATCATTATTATTCAACCACAAAAATAATGTCACAGCAATAACTCCAAGGCCAAAAATAAATAACACTCCGATTTCGCAACATGTCTGGTTGACGAACGGCCGTTCAGAAACGAACTGAAAAACGTGAAAAGAAAAGCGCGAAATGAAAAAGCGCGGAAAAAAAGCGCAAATTAACACTCGCCAAACTTCTACTAACACGAAATTAGCAGAAGGAGACCAAAGGGTGGCGCTAAAGAGCTGAATTACCATGTAGTACGTCTAGTACGTCACTATGTTCATGATTGTTGGCCAACAATTGTGTGCCGTGTGTATGCAAGACAAGTTTGGGCCAACACCCTTCGGACAAAAGTCCACTGTTATGTTGGCAGAAAATCCGATCGTGTGTACGAAGCTATACAGTTACATGGAGGATCCTCCTGCTCTCCCTGGCCTTGATGGACAGCCGCCATAAGAAGGGAGGAGAAGAGGCACTGGATTGGTCAGATCTCACTGCCTGGACTTTGGGTTTGACCATCCACGCAAGAAAAGAGAGGGAAGTGTCACCAATCTTTTTGGATGTGTGCAGGGGAGCGCCTGGTACAAAAGTTCATCTCACTTCAAGTGGCTGTATAACCCGCTTTCACATTTTTACCTACAGGTAAGTCTATAATGAGGCTTATTACCTGTAGGTAAAATAAATCTCCTAAACCTGTACGGTTTTGAGGATATTCACCTTGCATGCATCCACTGACATCAGCTGCTCAATCGCTCTGAAGGTCCGGAAAATCAGAGCTCCATACCGGAAAGTGGACTCCCGTACACCTGCATGGGTGTGACATCATCGTGGTTCCGGCCACTCACACCGTCGGAGCTGTGAACCCAGAAGAAACGCAGAGGGAACATGTCGGCTCCCTCAGCGGTGACCGGGAGGCGGTGCAGGCGCTTCGTTCCAAGGCAAGTATTTCATAATGAGCTAGTATGCGGTGCATACTAGCTCATTATGCCTTACAGATTTTTTTATTTATTTTTTGCAGGCATACAACATTTAATAGTTAAGAACATCAGACACAGCCAGCGTGTTTCAGGGGGAAAAGCCTTCCCCTTCTTCAGGGCTTGAGCAGTTTGTGAACTACTTCCTGCCAGCACTATAGCCGAAAGATGGCTACAGCGAGGCTTAGTTTGCCCCCTTCGGACTGCGGGCACACTTCTTCGGTCTCTGCTGATAACAGATCTAGGTACAGGGCCAATCACAGTGGCGCTATACCACATGATAAGCTGTGTCAGCCCATGACTCCGGCCAGTCACAGAGCTGGAGTTCGCGATGCATACTAGCCCATTATGCTTTACCTTTGCAGGGAAATATAGAGGAAATAAAACCCACCAGGGTTTACTTTCTTTTTAACAAAAGTCTCTGCTGGCAAATTTTAGTTTTAACAGTTTAATTCCACTTTAACCACTTCCTGCCCGAAGGACACCATATAACATCCTGGTCATCCTGGACTCAGTGGTTATACTGGGATGATGGGTGCAACTACAGGCATCATCCCGGTATTCTAAATTATTTTCTAGCAAAAAATTCTTATTTTTACATGTAGGGGAGAAAGTATTCATTTAATATTTGCCTGGCTGAGACCTCCACTGTCTTCCAGCAAATACCAAAGAGAAAAATTCCATGATATGAGGGACATGTGCCGCTCTCCAGTGATTTCTCACGGGATGACTGAGGCTGTGCAGACATCTGCTGCCGCCTGTTGGATGAGGATGGTGGGGAGAGTAGTCTCAGCTGGGATTCACATGGCAGAGGTGTTTTTGCTGTCATCTGCTCACAAGATCACCGCTGAGAATACAGACTGCTTTGTGTGCTGATACTGGAAGAACCTGCTTATTAACCCATTGGACTGCCACAGTGCTAAATACCTCCAGAAACGTCTCACATCCCTAATACTGGTTATGTAACATTGCTTGCATTTAATCTAAATAGGCTTCGCTCAGTGGTCTCCAAACTGTGGCCTGGGGGCTGGATGCTTTGCTTGCCTTTTTCTGGCCCTTGGAGCGCAATTCCTCCCAATGACACCAATGATGGGGCACTATTCCTCCCACTGACACCAATGATGAGGCACTATACCTCCCACTGACACCAATGATGAGGCACTATTGATCTTTTATTAAAAGAATCAAGCAACCAATTTTATACAAAAGTAAAAAACAAAACCATAGTACAAAACTTCAACAGAAATCCAAGGAATACACATCCATGTTCAGAATATATACAATATATACATAATCCACTACCAAAATTATTTACATAAAGCAGCAGAGAGGGCCTAAGAGGCACAACCCATCACCTATGTACGCAGCCATTTATCAAAAATTAATCCAAAAAAATAATAATCTAGGGTAATAAGAGACAGACAGCCACACCCGGGAAAGAGACTCCTGGCAGTCAGGGAGGCTTGAAACCCCTCCACGCCTTCAACCAAGCCCCCTGACTCCGCTTGTCTCTCTCAAGTACCCGAATCTTCTCCACCTCATGCAAAATGTCATACACCACCACCTGAACAGGAAGGATTTTACGCCGAATGCAGACCTGACACCGTGCGTTCCAAGTGAAATAACGGACTACTAGGCTAACTAGAAAAAGTGTATCTAAACAAAAAACCCCACCAGTATTGAATGCTCCGTACACCCACTCAGCATAACCCAGCCTGGAGAGGAAAGGGACACCGAGGGCCCGTCCCACCTGTTTGTACACCTCTATGTTAAAAGGGCAATGAAGCAGAAAATGGTCCATAGTCTCCTCCTCACCTGCACACTCCTCCCGAGGACAGCTACGATCCACCCCACTGCGGAATTTCAAATTGCCCCTAACATAGAGTCTCCCATGGAAGCACAACCAGGCCAGATCCCTGAATTTAGGGGGTACTCTGTCCAAATTAATAAGTCTTAACCCTGCCCTCAAAACTGGGCCTGGGCAATCCCTTAAGGCCAGTGGGTCATGAAAGACTTCGCTCAAGACTCGACTCATAAGGACTTTCCTCGGAACCGATCTGAGATCTTCAGCTGACAATCGCCACTGCCGTAGTAACTTCAGGCACGGAGCGACATAGGCTGGTAGCTGACCACGATGACCCCTGAGATTCTTCACTTGGCCACCTTCTTCCCAAAGTCGTAGAAAAGGCCTAAACCAAGATCTAAATATGCCTGCCCATCCAGGAGGTTCCACTGCAAGCATATTACCAATATTAAACTTGAGAAAAAGCAGTGAAAAGAAAAGAACTGGGTTGACCATACCTAAGCCACCCTCCCTCCTGGATAGATAGGTGACATTCCTCTTGATGGGGTTCAGTCTGTTCCCCCACAACATCTGGAAGAACACACTACTGACCCTAGCATAGAGAGACACTGGCAAGATGCAGACAAAGCTGACATACAAGAAGATCGGAATCAGGTAAGTCTTAATCAGATCAACCCTTTCCCTCATAGATAACTTCCATCTCTTCCAGCTGACCACCTTAGTATTGGCAATTTCCAGTCTGCCTTCCCAGTTTTTGAGGCCATAATCGCCAGGTCCAAATTCAATGCCTAAAATCTTAATTCTTTCCTGGGGCACTGGAAAGGTGTCCGGGCGATCAAACCCCTCACCTTCCTTTCCCATCCAGAAAACTTCACTCTTTTCCTGATTGATCTTGGAGCCTGATGCTTCAGAATACCGTGATGTCAGAGAGACCACCTCCTCTGCTTCATCCGCCCCAGTGACAATCACCGACACATCGTCCGCATAGGCAACAACCCTCAAAGGCGGCTCACCCGGAAGCCCCACTGGCACCCCACACAACATGCCGCTCTCTAGCCTCCTGATGAAGGGGTCGATTGCAAACACATAGAGCAGGGGACTCAGGGGACAACCCTGGCGCACCCCGGAGCCAACCTCAAAGGACTGCCCAACCCAACCATTAACAAGAGGAAAGCTCTCTGCCCCCTCATACAAGACTTTTAACCAATCGACAAAACCACCCGGCAGACCGTACTTACTAAGGAGCAACCACAGGTACTCATGGTTAACACGATCAAAAGCCTTTGCCTGATCCAATGTCAGCAAATACTTTCCCCAGCCTGCAGCCCTGCACCGCTCCAAGGCCTCCCGGACAGCTAAAACTGCTGTGAAGGTGCACCTACCCTGGACCGAACAGTGCTGATGGCGAGAAAGCAAAGACTCTGCTACTGACGATAGGCGCCAGAAAATGATCTTTGCCAGTATCTTTCTATCGACATTAAGAAGGCTGATGGGGCGCCAATTCTCAATCATCGAAGGATCTTTACCCTTTGAAAGAAGAATCACAGCTGAGTGCCTCATGGAAGAGGGAAGTACCCCCTCAGCAAGGCAACTGTTAAAAACCTCTACCAAATGTGGGGCCAGAATAGACTTAAAAGCTTTGTAAAACTCAGCCGTCAAGCCATCCGGTCCAGGTGACTTTTTGATGGCAAGCTGTTCAATTGCCCTTATCACCTCTTCAACTGTGATCTCCTCTGTCAAATTCATCAATGGGACATCTTCATCATTTAGACCTGGAATAGAGTCCAAAAAGCTTTCCATCTTGTCACGGTCAAGCTCTTTCCTCCCAAGAAGGTCAGCATAAAAGGACCTCACGACCTCCAGAATCCCTGACCTGGACTTTGTCAAGGAACCTGTACTGTCTTTAAGGCCAACGACCGTTTTAACAGCTACACCTTGTTTGCAGTTCTGGTAAGGGTCAGGCGAGTGGTACTTCCCATAGTCCCTCTCCAGAACCAAAGAGGCATGCCGGTCATATTGACAATTCCTGAGAAGGAGTTTCACTTCGGAGATTGCCCCAGGATCTCCTCCTCTCGAGACAAGAATATCCAGCTTCCTCCGTAAACGTTGGTAGGTCATGTATTTATTAAACTGCTTTCTATTGGCTAGGCCCCTGAAGAATCCAGCGATCCTCTTTTTGGTCAGCTCCCACCACTCAGCCTTGCTGCTACAAAAGTCCAGGATGGTCACCTGTGCCTGAAAGAATTCCTCAAAGGATTGTCTAACATGTTCTTCCTTGAGTAGAGTCGAATTCAATCTCCAGATGCCCTTACCCCTCTGAGGGGCGTCTGAAGCATTCAGGACCACAGATAGCATACAGTGATCAGAGAACTCTACTGCCTGCACCACTGGGGGTGAGAAAGCAGAGGTCTCCTTCAAAAAAAACCTATCTATTCTACTCTGACTATTACCTCGATGAAAGGTGAACCCGGTGTCATCCGGGAGGTGCTTAATGTGCACATCCACAAGACCAGCATCCCTAACCATACTATTTAAAAAAACGCTATCATATCCCAGCCTGTCCTTGAAGTCCTTCCTGTCCTTGGGCCTAGTTACTGTATTAAAGTCACCTCCAAAGACCACTTGCCGGGATGTAAAAAGAAATGGCTTGATCCTTGTAAAAAGGCATTTCCTGTCCCACTTTGTGTGCGGTCCATAAACATTAATTAGGCGCAGGTCCTGCCCTCCCACAAGGACGTCTAAGACCATACATCTCCCAATCTCCACCTCAATAACCCGCCGGACAGTTACCATGCCGGTTTTAAACAACACCGCCACACCGCCGTAAGGCTCGGCCGCAAGAGACCAGTAAGATGGACCATACCTCCACTCTCTCTTGGCCATATGAATATCTGCCAAGGAGGTGAGCCTAGTCTCTTGCAAAAATAAAATTTCAGCATCTAATTGGCTGAACAAAAAGAAGGCCATAGAACGAGCTCTTACTGACTTAATGCTGGCGACATTTATTGTCACCACTTTTAACGGAGGGGGAACCGCCATTTGGGTTATTGGGTGGATTGCTTCTTAGCTCCCCTCTGCTGCTCATCACCAGAAGCCTCTCTCTTTCTTGAGGCCGCCTCAAACTCCATTTCGGAATCAGAACTTCGCTCCGAAGAAGCTCCAGATGAAGAGATATCCCAATTAGAGGACCTATACCGGTTGGAGACAGGCACTGGAGCCTGTTCTGTCCTCACCACCTGCTTCTTCCGCTTCCCAACCTTCCTTCTCTCCTCCAGGTACTGCAGGTCAGCTTCAGAGATGCCCTCATCTCTTACTTTTTTCTGTGAAGTCTTTACAGAAGACTTCTTTACAGAGGAAGAAGCAACCTTTTTAGTACCCACTACCACTGCTGGTGGGGGGGGTGCTCCCTTTGAATCAGACTTAGGAGGGGTAGACTCCTGGGGGGTAACTGACTCAGGGGGCACAGACTTGGAAGGTTCTGACACAAGAGGAGGGGATACAGTAGGCTGGGGGGAGACAGATACAGAAGGAATACTTACAGACACATGAGGGGTGGCCACAGGAACTGGAGAGGGATCCTGAGCAGGACCAGGGGAGTCAGTCACCGCAGAGGAGGATGGTACACCAGGGGCATCACCCTCCATCCTGTCCAGCCTTGACATGTCATCTATTACCTCCTTCTCCATATTGTGCCAGGCTTCAGGACATCTGCTGTAGGGGTGGCCAAGGCGCAGGCACAGGTTGCACCTGATCATTTCGGTGCAGTCCTTAGCCATATGACCCTGACCCCGACACACTGAACATATCAAGGCTGAACAGGAGGAACTCAAATGCCCCTTTTCTCCACAGCGGTGACACAGCTTCGGCTGACCAGGGTAAAAAACAGTCATCCTATCCCTCCCTATAAAAGCTGAGGAGGGCAGGTGACGGACAACATTCCCATCCCTGGCCAACCTGACTGTAACCGACCAACCCCCAGTCCAGATGTTACGCTCATCAAGGATTTTATTGGGCTTGGTCAAAACCTCCCCATAGTTCCTTAACCAAACCTCTAGATCCCGGGCAGGGACACTCTCATTAGTGAGGATAATTGTGATTTTTTTTACTGTAGACCTCTGAGAAACTGCAACTGGGGCCAGACCTTCCCATTCAGGTCTTGACCTGCAACGAGCCTCATATCTCTCCCAGAACAGGTCAAGACCCTCTGGCCTGGTGAAGCTAACTGTATAATCCCGTGTCCCAGCAACATGTATAAAGGCATACAGATCATTTGCTCCAAAACCCATCTCTAAAATCAAATCCACCACTGCACGCCGTGCTGGAGGGATCGCACCACCTTCCCATTTCAGAATAACAACATTACGTCTGGGACCCCCAGCAGAAGCCAGAGACCCAAGACCAGATCCTGGGGTGCTCAAAGTGGTAGCCTGTAGGGGAAAACCCCGCTTGGGGGCAGAGCTACCAGGAGCAGAGCGTACCACCTGAGCAAAGGTAAGTTTTTCAGGGCCAAGGCCCCACACTGAAGTCACAGCAGTCTGTACATTACTATTATTATTCACTGCTTGAATGGAGTTGGTAGGACTGTCCACACTTGAACTGGGACCATTGTTCATCACACTGGTACTGGGATGATTTTTATCAGTCACACAAAACTTCACATTCCCATCAGGAATAATCACAGTTTCTGCTGCAATATCAGCTGTCTCCTGAAGCTGTGCTGTAGAGTCCTCAGCAGCTGTGGGGCAAACAGCTTCAGCCAAAGGGGGGTTAATAGGCTCTGCTGAATCTTGTAGTGCATCTGCAGGAATGTCATTTTTTAAAAGCAAACTTTGCTGTACTGCAGCATCAGCAGGCACAGCATTGCTACACATAGGACTAGCAGCCTGACTCTCACTGGGCACATTGTCTGTATCAGTCACAGTGTTGAATGACACAAAAATTGTTTTATCCACAATATGGGACTTGACAGGCTTTACCTTGTCAGGCACATTGTCTGTAATGTCCTCATTATTAAATGCCAGCTGATCCCCCCGCATAGGAGACTCCATTACCTGGATGGCCCTGAGCATGCCTCCTGAGTCCTGGGAAGGCATGGGGCTGCTTACCTCTCCCTGAGGGGGCAGGGGGTCAGAACTGGGGGTCTCCTCCTCCACCTCCATCTTTGTCATCCTCGCAAATCTTTTATCATTACAAAACTTTTCTTTAAATGGCCCATCTCTGCCTTCCATCATGGCCACAATGGTCTCCTGGTGTTCCACCCGAACCTTGGCCAGTTGGATCTCCGGATCCATGGATCCACGTCTCTGGCTATGTAAGCCCTCACGTTGCCTTCTCAGGCGCTTCAGCTCCGCTCTGAGCTTGTACAGCTTGTCTCTTTCCCTATTCAGGACCTTAATCCCGGCCACCACTCGCTCCCGGATGGCCCCGGAACCTTCATCTTCACCAGGGGCAGAGAGATCACCAACCATGGGTTGTATAGGGGCAGGTATGTTACCTGATGGCCCAGGAGATGGCTGAGAGCTTCCAGCAGGAGAGGCCCTGCTGGCCTCCATGGCTTCCCCAGAAAGGGGCCAGGAGAGCTGGGATAGATTTCCTCACCAGTCCCCTCTCACACGGATCTGCAGCAGCTCCAGAGAGACAGCCTCCTCCTGACACACCTGTGCTCCAATGATGGGTGGGGCACTATTCCTTCCACTGACACCAATGATGAGGCACTATACCTCCCACTGATACCAATGATGGGGCACTATTTCTCCAACTGACACCAATGATGAGGCACTATTCCTCCCACTGACACCAATGATGAAGCACTATTGATCTTTTATTAAAAGAATCAAGCAACCAATTTTATACAAAAGTAAAAAACAAAACCATAGTACAAAACTTCAACAGAAATCCAAGGAATACACATCCATGTTCAGAATATATACAATATATACATAATCCGTTACCAAAACTATTTACATAAAGCAGCAGAGAAGGCCTAAGAGGCACAACCCATCACCTATGTACGCAGCCATTTATCAAAAATTAATCCAAAAAAAATAATAATCTAGGGTGATAAGAGACAGACAGCCACACCCGGGAAAGAGACTCCTGGCAGTCAGGGAGGCTTGAAACCCCTCCACGCCTTCAACCAAGCCCCCTGACTCCGCTTGTCTCTCTCAAGTACCCGAATCTTCTCCACCTCATGCAGAATGTCATACACCACCACCTGAACAGGAAGGATTTTACGCCGAATGCTGACCTGACACCGTGCGTTCCAAGTGAAATAACGGACTACTAGGCTAACTAGAAAAAGTGTATCTAAACAAAAAACCCCACCAGTATTGAATGCTCCATACACCCACTCAGCATAACCCAGCCTGGAGAGGAAAGGAACACCGAGGGCCCACCCCACCTGTTTGTACACCTCTATGTTAAAAGGGCAATGAAGCAGAAAATGGTCCATAGTCTCCTCCTCACCTGCACATTCCTCCCGAGGACAGCTACGATCCACCCCACTGCGGAATTTCAAATTGCCCCTAACATAGAGCCTCCCATGGAAGCACATCCAGGCCAGATCCCTGAATTTAGGAGGTACTCTGTCCAAATTAATAAGTCTTAACCCTGCCCTCAAAACTGGGCCTGGGCAATCCCTTAAGGCCAGTGGGTCATGAAAGACTTCACTCAAGACTCGACTCATAAGGACTTTCCTCGGAACCGATCTGAGATCTTCAGCCGACAATCGCCACTGCCGTAGTAACTTCAGGCACGGAGCGACATAGGCTGGTAGCTGACCACGATGACCCCTGAGATTCTTCACTTGGCCACCTTCTTCCCAAAGTCGCAGAAAAGGCCTAAACCAAGATCTAAAAATGCCTGCCCATCCAGGAGGTTCCACTGCAAGCATATTACCAATATTAAACTTGAGAAAAAGCAGTGAAAAGAAAAGAACTGGGTTGACCATACCTAAGCCACCCTCCCTCCTGGATAGATAGGTGACATTCCTCTTGATGGGGTTCAGTCTGTTCCCCCACAACATCTGGAAGAACACACTACTGACCCTAGCATAGAGAGACACTGGCAAGATGCAGACAAAGCTGACATACAAAAAGATCGGAATCAGGTAAGTCTTAATCAGATCAACCCTTTCCCTCATAGATAACTTCCATCTCTTCCAGCTGACCACCTTAGTATTGGCAATTTCCAGTCTGCCTTCCCAGTTTTTGAGGCCATAATCGCCGGGTCCAAATTCAATGCCTAGAATCTTAATTCTTTCCTGGGGCACTGGAAAGGTGTCCGGGAGATCAAAACCCTCACCTTCCTTTCCCATCCAGAAGACTTCACTCTTTTCCTGATTGATCTTGGAGCCTGATGCTTCAGAATACCGTGATGTCAGAGAGACCACCTCCTCTGCTTCATCCGCCCCGGTGACAATCACTGACACATCGTCCGCATAGGCAACAACCCTCAAAGGCGGCTCACCCGGGAGACCCACTGGTACCCCACACAACATGCTGCTCTCTAGCCTCCTGATGAAAGGGTCGATTGCAAACACATAGAGCAGGGGACTCAGGGGACAACCCTGGCGCACCCCGGAGCCAACCTCAAAGGACTGCCCAACCCAACCATTAACAAGAGGAAAGCTTTCTGCCCCCTTATACAAGACTTTTAACCAATCGACAAAACCACCCGGCAGACCGTACTTACTAAGGAGCAACCACAGGTACTCATGGTTGACACGATCAAAAGCCTTTGCCTGATCCAATGTCAGCAAATACTTTCCCCAGCCTGCAGCCCTGCACCGCTCCAAGGCCTCCCGGACAGCTAAAACCGCTGTGAATGTGCACCTACCCTGGACCGAACAGTGCTGATGGCGAGAAAGCAAAGACTCTGCTACTGACGATAGGCGCCAGAAAAATATCTTTGCCAGTATCTTTCTATCGACATTAAGAAGGCTGATGGGGCGCCAATTCTCAATCATCGAAGGATCTTTACCCTTTGAAAGAAGAATCACAGCCGAGTGCCTCATGGAAGGGGGAAGTACCCCCTCAGCAAGGCAACTGTTAAAAACCTCTACCAAATGTGGGGCCAGAATAGACTTAAAGGCTTTGTAAAACTCAGCCGTCAAGCCATCCGGTCCAGGTGACTTTTTGATGGCAAGTTGTTCAATTGCCCTCATCACCTCTTCAACTGTGATCTCCTCTGTCAAATTCATCAATGGGACATCTTCATCATTTAGACCTGGAGTAGAGTCCAAAAAGCCTTCCATCTTGTCACGGTCAAGCTCTTTCCTCCCAAGAAGGTCAGCATAAAAGGACCTCACGACCTCCAGAATCCCTGACCTGGACTTTGTCAAGGAACCTGTACTGTCTTTAAGGCCAACGACCGTTTTAACAGCTACACCTTGTTTGCAGTTCTGGTAAGGGTCAGGCGAGTGGTACTTCCCATAGTCCCTCTCCAGAACCAAAGAGGCATGCCGGTCATATTGACACTTCCTGAGAAGGAGTTTCACTTCGGAGATTTCCCCAGGATCTCCACCTCTCGAGACAAGAATATCCAGCTTCCTCCGTAAACGTTGGTAGGTCATATATTTATTAAACTGTTTTCTATTGGCTAGGCCCCTGAAGAATCCAGCGATCCTCTTTTTGGTCAGCTCCCACCACTCAGCCTTGCTGCTACAAAAGTCCAGGATGGTCACCTGTGCCTGAAAGAATTCCTCAAAGGATTGTCTAACATGTTCTTCCTTGAGTAGAGTCGAATTCAATCTCCAGATGCCCTTACCCCTCTGAGGGGCGTCTGAAGCATTCAGGACCACAGATAGCATACAGTGATCAGAGAACTCTACTGCCTGCACCACTGGGGGTGAGAAAGCAGAGGTCTCCTTCAAAAAAAACCTATCTATTCTACTCTGACTATTACCTCGATGAAAGGTGAACCCGGTGTCATCCGGGAGGTGCTTAATGTGCACATCCACAAGACCAGCATCCCTAACCATACTATTTAAAAAAACGCTATCATATCCCAGCCTGTCCTTGAAGTCCTTCCTGTCCTTGGGCCTAGTTACTGTATTAAAGTCACCTCCAAAGACCACTTGCCGGGATGTAAAAAGAAATGGCTTGATCCTTGTAAAAAGGCATTTCCTGTCCCACTTTGTGTGCGGTCCATAAACATTAATTAGGCGCAGGTCCTGCCCTCCCACAAGGACGTCTAAGACCATACATCTCCCAATCTCCACCTCAATAACCCGCCGGACAGTTACCATGCCGGTTTTAAACAACACCGCCACACCGCCGTAAGGCTCGGCCGCAAGAGACCAGTAAGATGGACCATACCTCCACTCTCTCTTGGCCATATGAATATCTGCCAAGGAGGTGAGCCTAGTCTCTTGCAAAAATAAAATTTCAGCATCTAATTGGCTGAACAAAAAGAAGGCCATAGAACGAGCTCTTACTGACTTAATGCTGGCGACATTTATTGTCACCACTTTTAACGGAGGGGGAACCGCCATTTGGGTTATTGGGTGGATTGCTTCTTAGCTCCCCTCTGCTGCTCATCACCAGAAGCCTCTCTCTTTCTTGAGGCCGCCTCAAACTCCATTTCGGAATCAGAACTTCGCTCCGAAGAAGCTCCAGATGAAGAGATATCCCAATTAGAGGACCTATACCGGTTGGAGACAGGCACTGGAGCCTGTTCTGTCCTCACCACCTGCTTCTTCCGCTTCCCAACCTTCCTTCTCTCCTCCAGGTACTGCAGGTCAGCTTCAGAGATGCCCTCATCTCTTACTTTTTTCTGTGAAGTCTTTACAGAAGACTTCTTTACAGAGGAAGAAGCAACCTTTTTAGTACCCACTACCACTGCTGGTGGGGGGGGTGCTCCCTTTGAATCAGACTTAGGAGGGGTAGACTCCTGGGGGGTAACTGACTCAGGGGGCACAGACTTGGAAGGTTCTGACACAAGAGGAGGGGATACAGTAGGCTGGGGGGAGACAGATACAGAAGGAATACTTACAGACACATGAGGGGTGGCCACAGGAACTGGAGAGGGATCCTGAGCAGGACCAGGGGAGTCAGTCACCGCAGAGGAGGATGGTACACCAGGGGCATCACCCTCCATCCTGTCCAGCCTTGACATGTCATCTATTACCTCCTTCTCCATATTGTGCCAGGCTTCAGGACATCTGCTGTAGGGGTGGCCAAGGCGCAGGCACAGGTTGCACCTGATCATTTCGGTGCAGTCCTTAGCCATATGACCCTGACCCCGACACACTGAACATATCAAGGCTGAACAGGAGGAACTCAAATGCCCCTTTTCTCCACAGCGGTGACACAGCTTCGGCTGACCAGGGTAAAAAACAGTCATCCTATCCCTCCCTATAAAAGCTGAGGAGGGCAGGTGACGGACAACATTCCCATCCCTGGCCAACCTGACTGTAACCGACCAACCCCCAGTCCAGATGTTACGCTCATCAAGGATTTTATTGGGCTTGGTCAAAACCTCCCCATAGTTCCTTAACCAAACCTCTAGATCCCGGGCAGGGACACTCTCATTAGTGAGGATAATTGTGATTTTTTTTACTGTAGACCTCTGAGAAACTGCAACTGGGGCCAGACCTTCCCATTCAGGTCTTGACCTGCAACGAGCCTCATATCTCTCCCAGAACAGGTCAAGACCCTCTGGCCTGGTGAAGCTAACTGTATAATCCCGTGTCCCAGCAACATGTATAAAGGCATACAGATCATTTGCTCCAAAACCCATCTCTAAAATCAAATCCACCACTGCACGCCGTGCTGGAGGGATCGCACCACCTTCCCATTTCAGAATAACAACATTACGTCTGGGACCCCCAGCAGAAGCCAGAGACCCAAGACCAGATCCTGGGGTGCTCAAAGTGGTAGCCTGTAGGGGAAAACCCCGCTTGGGGGCAGAGCTACCAGGAGCAGAGCGTACCACCTGAGCAAAGGTAAGTTTTTCAGGGCCAAGGCCCCACACTGAAGTCACAGCAGTCTGTACATTACTATTATTATTCACTGCTTGAATGGAGTTGGTAGGACTGTCCACACTTGAACTGGGACCATTGTTCATCACACTGGTACTGGGATGATTTTTATCAGTCACACAAAACTTCACATTCCCATCAGGAATAATCACAGTTTCTGCTGCAATATCAGCTGTCTCCTGAAGCTGTGCTGTAGAGTCCTCAGCAGCTGTGGGGCAAACAGCTTCAGCCAAAGGGGGGTTAATAGGCTCTGCTGAATCTTGTAGTGCATCTGCAGGAATGTCATTTTTTAAAAGCAAACTTTGCTGTACTGCAGCATCAGCAGGCACAGCATTGCTACACATAGGACTAGCAGCCTGACTCTCACTGGGCACATTGTCTGTATCAGTCACAGTGTTGAATGACACAAAAATTGTTTTATCCACAATATGGGACTTGACAGGCTTTACCTTGTCAGGCACATTGTCTGTAATGTCCTCATTATTAAATGCCAGCTGATCCCCCCGCATAGGAGACTCCATTACCTGGATGGCCCTGAGCATGCCTCCTGAGTCCTGGGAAGGCATGGGGCTGCTTACCTCTCCCTGAGGGGGCAGGGGGTCAGAACTGGGGGTCTCCTCCTCCACCTCCATCTTTGTCATCCTCGCAAATCTTTTATCATTACAAAACTTTTCTTTAAATGGCCCATCTCTGCCTTCCATCATGGCCACAATGGTCTCCTGGTGTTCCACCCGAACCTTGGCCAGTTGGATCTCCGGATCCATGGATCCACATCTCTGGCTATGTAAGCCCTCACGTTGCCTTCTCAGGCGCTTCAGCTCCGCTCTGAGCTTGTACAGCTTGTCTCTTTCCCTATTCAGGACCTTAATCCCGGCCACCACTCGCTCCCGGATGGCCCCGGAACCTTCATCTTCACCAGGGGCAGAGAGATCACCAACCATGGGTTGTATAGGGGCAGGTATGTTACCTGATGGCCCAGGAGATGGCTGAGAGCTTCCAGCAGGAGAGGCCCTGCTGGCCTCCATGGCTTCCCCAGAAAGGGGCCAGGAGAGCTGGGATAGATTTCCTCACCAGTCCCCTCTCACACGGATCTGCAGCAGCTCCAGAGAGACAGCCTCCTCCTGACACACCTGTGCTCCAATGATGGGTGGGGCACTATTCCTTCCACTGACACCAATGATGAGGCACTATACCTCCCACTGATACCAATGATGGGGCACTATTTCTCCAACTGACACCAATGATGAGGCACTATTCCTCCCACTGACACCAATGATGAAGCACTATTGATCTTTTATTAAAAGAATCAAGCAACCAATTTTATACAAAAGTAAAAAACAAAACCATAGTACAAAACTTCAACAGAAATCCAAGGAATACACATCCATGTTCAGAATATATACAATATATACATAATCCGTTACCAAAACTATTTACATAAAGCAGCAGAGAAGGCCTAAGAGGCACAACCCATCACCTATGTACGCAGCCATTTATCAAAAATTAATCCAAAAAAAATAATAATCTAGGGTGATAAGAGACAGACAGCCACACCCGGGAAAGAGACTCCTGGCAGTCAGGGAGGCTTGAAACCCCTCCACGCCTTCAACCAAGCCCCCTGACTCCGCTTGTCTCTCTCAAGTACCCGAATCTTCTCCACCTCATGCAGAATGTCATACACCACCACCTGAACAGGAAGGATTTTACGCCGAATGCTGACCTGACACCGTGCGTTCCAAGTGAAATAACGGACTACTAGGCTAACTAGAAAAAGTGTATCTAAACAAAAAACCCCACCAGTATTGAATGCTCCATACACCCACTCAGCATAACCCAGCCTGGAGAGGAAAGGAACACCGAGGGCCCACCCCACCTGTTTGTACACCTCTATGTTAAAAGGGCAATGAAGCAGAAAATGGTCCATAGTCTCCTCCTC
Source organism: Lithobates septentrionalis (assembly GCA_037952835.1). NCBI lineage: Eukaryota > Metazoa > Chordata > Amphibia > Anura > Ranidae > Lithobates > Lithobates septentrionalis. The sequence goes on from JBBDGP010003363.1 coordinate 122,816, forward strand.
ACCTGCACATTCCTCCCGAGGACAGCTACGATCCACCCCACTGCGGAATTTCAAATTGCCCCTAACATAGAGCCTCCCATGGAAGCACATCCAGGCCAGATCCCTGAATTTAGGAGGTACTCTGTCCAAATTAATAAGTCTTAACCCTGCCCTCAAAACTGGGCCTGGGCAATCCCTTAAGGCCAGTGGGTCATGAAAGACTTCACTCAAGACTCGACTCATAAGGACTTTCCTCGGAACCGATCTGAGATCTTCAGCCGACAATCGCCACTGCCGTAGTAACTTCAGGCACGGAGCGACATAGGCTGGTAGCTGACCACGATGACCCCTGAGATTCTTCACTTGGCCACCTTCTTCCCAAAGTCGCAGAAAAGGCCTAAACCAAGATCTAAAAATGCCTGCCCATCCAGGAGGTTCCACTGCAAGCATATTACCAATATTAAACTTGAGAAAAAGCAGTGAAAAGAAAAGAACTGGGTTGACCATACCTAAGCCACCCTCCCTCCTGGATAGATAGGTGACATTCCTCTTGATGGGGTTCAGTCTGTTCCCCCACAACATCTGGAAGAACACACTACTGACCCTAGCATAGAGAGACACTGGCAAGATGCAGACAAAGCTGACATACAAAAAGATCGGAATCAGGTAAGTCTTAATCAGATCAACCCTTTCCCTCATAGATAACTTCCATCTCTTCCAGCTGACCACCTTAGTATTGGCAATTTCCAGTCTGCCTTCCCAGTTTTTGAGGCCATAATCGCCGGGTCCAAATTCAATGCCTAGAATCTTAATTCTTTCCTGGGGCACTGGAAAGGTGTCCGGGAGATCAAAACCCTCACCTTCCTTTCCCATCCAGAAGACTTCACTCTTTTCCTGATTGATCTTGGAGCCTGATGCTTCAGAATACCGTGATGTCAGAGAGACCACCTCCTCTGCTTCATCCGCCCCGGTGACAATCACTGACACATCGTCCGCATAGGCAACAACCCTCAAAGGCGGCTCACCCGGGAGACCCACTGGTACCCCACACAACATGCTGCTCTCTAGCCTCCTGATGAAAGGGTCGATTGCAAACACATAGAGCAGGGGACTCAGGGGACAACCCTGGCGCACCCCGGAGCCAACCTCAAAGGACTGCCCAACCCAACCATTAACAAGAGGAAAGCTTTCTGCCCCCTTATACAAGACTTTTAACCAATCGACAAAACCACCCGGCAGACCGTACTTACTAAGGAGCAACCACAGGTACTCATGGTTGACACGATCAAAAGCCTTTGCCTGATCCAATGTCAGCAAATACTTTCCCCAGCCTGCAGCCCTGCACCGCTCCAAGGCCTCCCGGACAGCTAAAACCGCTGTGAATGTGCACCTACCCTGGACCGAACAGTGCTGATGGCGAGAAAGCAAAGACTCTGCTACTGACGATAGGCGCCAGAAAAATATCTTTGCCAGTATCTTTCTATCGACATTAAGAAGGCTGATGGGGCGCCAATTCTCAATCATCGAAGGATCTTTACCCTTTGAAAGAAGAATCACAGCCGAGTGCCTCATGGAAGGGGGAAGTACCCCCTCAGCAAGGCAACTGTTAAAAACCTCTACCAAATGTGGGGCCAGAATAGACTTAAAGGCTTTGTAAAACTCAGCCGTCAAGCCATCCGGTCCAGGTGACTTTTTGATGGCAAGTTGTTCAATTGCCCTCATCACCTCTTCAACTGTGATCTCCTCTGTCAAATTCATCAATGGGACATCTTCATCATTTAGACCTGGAGTAGAGTCCAAAAAGCCTTCCATCTTGTCACGGTCAAGCTCTTTCCTCCCAAGAAGGTCAGCATAAAAGGACCTCACGACCTCCAGAATCCCTGACCTGGACTTTGTCAAGGAACCTGTACTGTCTTTAAGGCCAACGACCGTTTTAACAGCTACACCTTGTTTGCAGTTCTGGTAAGGGTCAGGCGAGTGGTACTTCCCATAGTCCCTCTCCAGAACCAAAGAGGCATGCCGGTCATATTGACACTTCCTGAGAAGGAGTTTCACTTCGGAGATTTCCCCAGGATCTCCACCTCTCGAGACAAGAATATCCAGCTTCCTCCGTAAACGTTGGTAGGTCATGTATTTATTAAACTGTTTTCTATTGGCTAGGCCCCTGAAGAATCCAGCGATCCTCTTTTTGGTCAGCTCCCACCACTCAGCCTTGCTGCTACAAAAGTCCAGGATGGTCACCTGTGCCTGAAAGAATTCCTCAAAGGATTGTCTAACATGTTCTTCCTTGAGTAGAGTCGAATTCAATCTCCAGATGCCCTTACCCCTCTGAGGGGCGTCTGAAGCATTCAGGACCACAGATAGCATACAGTGATCAGAGAACTCTACTGCCTGCACCACTGGGGGTGAGAAAGCAGAGGTCTCCTTCAAAAAAAACCTATCTATTCTACTCTGACTATTACCTCGATGAAAGGTGAACCCAGTGTCATCCGGGAGGTGCTTAATGTGCACATCCACAAGACCAGCATCCCTAACCATACTATTTAAAAAAACGCTATCATATCCCAGCCTGTCCTTGAAGTCCTTCCTGTCCTTGGGTCTAGTTACTGTATTAAAGTCCCCTCCAAAGACCACTTGCCGGGATGTAAAAAGAAATGGCTTGATCCTTGTAAAAAGGCATTTCCTGTCCCACTTTGTGTGCGGCCCATAGACATTAATTAGGCGCAGGTCCTGCCCTCCCACAAGGACGTCTAAGACCATACATCTCCCAATCTCCACCTCAATAACCCGCCGGACAGTTACCATGCCGGTTTTAAACAACACCGCCACACCGCCGTAAGGCTCGGCCGCAAGAGACCAGTAAGATGGACCATACCTCCACTCTCTCTTGGCCATATGAATATCTGCCAAGGAGGTGAGCCTAGTCTCTTGCAAAAATAAAATTTCAGCATCTAATTGGCTGAACAAAAAGAAGGCCATAGAACGAGCTCTTACTGACTTAATGCTGGCGACATTTATTGTCACCACTTTTAACGGAGGGGGAACCGCCATTTGGGTTATTGGGTGGATTGCTTCTTAGCTCCCCTCTGCTGCTCATCACCAGAAGCCTCTCTCTTTCTTGAGGCCGCCTCAAACTCCATCTCAGAATCAGAACTTCGCTCCGAAGAAGCTCCAGATGAAGAGATATCCCAATTAGAGGACCTATAACGGTTGGAGACAGGCACTGGAGCCGTCCTCACCACCTGCTTCTTCCACTTCCCAACCTTCCTTCTCTCCTCCAGGTACTGCAGGTCAGCTTCAGAGATGCCCTTATCTCCTGTTTTTTTCTTTGAAGTCTTTACAGAAGACTCCTTTAGAGAGGCAGAAGCGACCTTTTTAATACCCACTACCACTCCTGGTGGGGGGGTTGCTCCCTTTGAATCAGACTTAGGAGGGGTAGACTCCTGGGGGGTAACTGACTCGGGGGTAACTGACTCGGGGGGCACAGACTTGGAAGGTTCTGACACATGAGGAGAGGGTACAGTAGGCTGGGGGGACACAGAGACAGATACAGAAGGAATACTTACAGACACAGGAGGGGTGGCCACAGGAACTGGGGAGGGACCCTGAGCAGGACCAGGGGAGTCAGTCACCGCAGAGGAGGATGGTACACCAGGGGCCTCACCCTCCATCCTGTCCAGCCTTGACATGTCATCAATTACCTCCTTCTCCATATTGTGCCAGGCTTCAGGACATCTGCTGTAGGGGTGGCCAAGGCGCAGGCACAGGTTGCACCTGATCATCTCGGTGCAGTCCTTGGCCATATGACCCTGACCCCGACACACTGAACATATCAAGGCTGAACAGGAAGAGCTCAAATGCCCCTTTTCTCCACAGCGGTGACACAGCTTCGGCTGACTAGGGTAGAAAATAGTCATCCTATCCCTCCCTATAAAAGCTGAGGAGGGCAGGTGACGGACAACATTCCCATCCCTGGCCAACCTGACTGTAACCGACCAACCCCCAGTCCAGATGTTACGTTCATCAAGGATTTTGCTGGGCTTAGTCAAAACCTCACCATAGTTCCTTAACCAGACCTCTAGGTCCCGAGCAGGAACACTCTCATTGGTGAGTATGATGGTTATCTTTTTCACCGTTGACCTTTGCGAAACCGCAACTGGGGCCAGACCTTCCCATTCAGGTCTTGACCTGCACCGAGCCTCATATCGCTCCCAGAACAGGTCAAGACCCTCCGGCCTGTTGAAACTAACTGTATAATCCCGTGTCCCAGCTACATGTATTAGAGCATACAGGTCATTTGCCCCAAAACCCATCTCCAAAATCAAATCCACCACTGCACGCCGTGCTGGAGGGATCGCACCACCTTCCCATTTGAGAATTACCACATTTCTTCTCGGACCCCCAGCAGAAGCCAGAGACCCAAGACCAGATCCTGGGGTGCCCAAAGTGGTAGGCTGCAGGGGGAAACCCCGCTTGGGGGCGGAGCCACCAGGAGCAGAGCGTACCACCTGAGCAAACGTGGGTTTATCAGGGCCAAGGCCCCACACTGAAGTCACAGTAGTCTGTACAATACTATTATTTGCTTGGACTGAGCTGGGACGATTGTCCATCACACTTGTACAATTGCTATCAGTCACACACACGTTCAATTTCCCATCAGGAATAGTCACAGTTGCTGCAATACCAGCTGTCTCCTGATGCTGCACTGTAGAGTCTCCAGCAGCTGTGGGGCAAACAGCTTTAGACTCAGCCAAAGGAGAGTTAATAGGCTCTGCTGACACCGGTAGTTCCTTTTCAGAAATGTCATTTTTTAAATGCAGCTCTTGCTGCGCTGCAGCATTAGAAGGTAAAACATTGCTACACATAGCATTAGAAACTTGATTGTCACTGGGCACACTTTCTACATTGCTCATGGTGTTAGATGACACAAAAACAGATTCATCCCCTGCTTGGGGCTTGACATTATCAGGCACATTATCAGTTATGTTCTCATCACCAAACGCCAGCTGATCCCCCCGCACAGGAGACTCCATTGCCTGGATGGCCCTGAGCATGCCTCCTGAGTCCTGGGAAGGCATGGGGCTGCTTACCTCTACCTGAGGGGGCAGGGGGTCAGAACTGGGGGTCTCCTCCTCCACCTCCATCTTTGTCATCCTCGCAAACCTTTTTTCATTGTAAAACTTTTCCTTAAATGGCCCATCTCTTCCTTCCATGATGGACACAATGGTCTCCTGGTGTTCAACCCGGACCTTGACCAGTTGGATCTCCGGATCCATGGACCCTCGTTTCTGGCTGTGCAAGCCCTCACGCTGCCTTCTCAGGCGCTTCAGCTCCGCTCTCAGTTTATAGAGCTTGTCTCTTTCTCTATTCAGGGCTTTAATCCCGGCCACCACTCGCTCCTGAATTGCCTCTGAGCCTTCATCCTTACCAGGGGCAGAAAGATCACAAGCCATGGTTTGTACAGAGGAAGGCATGTCACCTGATGGCCCAGGAGATGGCTGGGAGCTTCCAGCAGGAGAGGCCCTGCTGGCCTCCATGGCTTCCCCAGAAAGGGGCCAGGAGAGCTGGGATAGATTTCCTCACCAGTCCCCTCTCACACGGATCTGCAGCAGCTCCAGAGAGACAGCCTCCTCCTGACACACCTGTGCTCCAATGATGGATGGGGCACTATTGATCTTTTATTAAAAGAATCAAGCAACCAATTTTATACAAAAGTAAAAAACAAAACCATTAGTACAAAACTTCAACAGAAATCCAAGGAATACACATCCATGATCAGAATATATACAATATATACATAATCCACTACCAAAATTATTTACATAAAGCAGCAGAGAGGGCCTAAGAGGCACAACCCATCACCTATGTACGCAGCCATTTATCAAAAATTAATCCAAAAAAAATAAAAAATAATCTAGGGTGATAAGAGACAGACAGCCACACCCGGGAAAGAGACTCCTGGCAGTCAGGGAGGCTTGAAACCCCTCCACGCCTTCAACCAAGCCCCCTGACTCCGCTTGTCTCTCTCGAGCACCCGAATCTTCTCCACCTCATGCAAAATGTCATACACCACCACCTGAACAGGAAGGATTTTACGCCGAATGCAGACCTGACACCGTGCGTTCCAAGTGAAATAACGGACTACTAGGCTAACTAGAAAAAGTGTATCTAAACAAAAAACCCCACCAGTATTGAATGCTCCGTACACCCACTCAGCATAACCCAGCCTGGAGAGGAAAGGGACACCGAGGGCCCGTCCCACCTGTTTGTACACCTCTATGTTAAAAGGGCAATGAAGCAGAAAATGGTCCATAGTCTCCTCCTCACCTGCACACTCCTCCCGAGGACAGCTACGATCCACCCCACTGCGGAATTTCAAATTGCCCCTAACATAGAGTCTCCCATGGAAGCACAACCAGGCCAGATCCCTGAATTTAGGGGGTACTCTGTCCAAATTAATAAGTCTTAACCCTGCCCTCAAAACTGGGCCTGGGCAATCCCTTAAGGCCAGTGGGTCATGAAAGACTTCGCTCAAGACTCGACTCATAAGGACTTTCCTCGGAACCGATTTGAGATCTTCAGCCGACAATCGCCACTGCCGTAGTAACTTCAGGCACGGAGCGACATAGGCTGGTAGCTGACCACGATGACCCCTGAGATTCTTCACTTGGCCACCTTCTTCCCAAAGTCGTAGAAAAGGCCTAAACCAAGATCTAAATATGCCTGCCCATCCAGGAGGTTCCACTGCAAGCATATTACCAATATTAAACTTGAGAAAAAGCAGTGAAAAGAAAAGAACTGGGTTGACCATACCTAAGCCACCCTCCCTCCTGGATAGATAGGTGACATTCCTCTTGATGGGGTTCAGTCTGTTCCCCCACAACATCTGGAAGAACACACTACTGACCCTAGCATAGAGAGACACTGGCAAGATGCAGACAAAGCTGACATACAAGAAGATCGGAATCAGGTAAGTCTTAATCAGATCAACCCTTTCCCTCATAGATAACTTCCATCTCTTCCAGCTGACCACCTTAGTATTGGCAATTTCCAGTCTGCCTTCCCAGTTTTTGAGGCCATAATCGCCAGGTCCAAATTCAATGCCTAAAATCTTAATTCTTTCCTGGGGCACTGGAAAGGTGTCCGGGAGATCAAACCCCTCACCTTCCTTTCCCATCCAGAAAACTTCACTCTTTTCCTGATTGATCTTGGAGCCTGATGCTTCAGAATACCGTGATGTCAGAGAGACCACCTCCTCTGCTTCATCCGCCCCAGTGACAATCACCGACACATCGTCCGCATAGGCAACAACCCTCAAAGGCGGCTCACCCGGAAGCCCCACTGGCACCCCACACAACATGCCGCTCTCTAGCCTCCTGATGAAGGGGTCGATTGCAAACACATAGAGCAGGGGACTCAGGGGACAACCCTGGCGCACCCCGGAGCCAACCTCAAAGGACTGCCCAACCCAACCATTAACAAGAGGAAAGCTCTCTGCCCCCTCATACAAGACTTTTAACCAATCGACAAAACCACCCGGCAGACCGTACTTACTAAGGAGCAACCACAGGTACTCATGGTTAACACGATCAAAAGCCTTTGCCTGATCCAATGTCAGCAAATACTTTCCCCAGCCTGCAGCCCTGCACCGCTCCAAGGCCTCCCGGACAGCTAAAACTGCTGTGAAGGTGCACCTACCCTGGATCGAACAGTGCTGATGGCGAGAAAGCAAAGACTCTGCTACTGACGATAGGCGCCAGAAAATGATCTTTGCCAGTATCTTTCTATCGACATTAAGAAGGCTGATGGGGCGCCAATTCTCAATCATCGAAGGATCTTTACCCTTTGAAAGAAGAATCACAGCTGAGTGCCTCATGGAAGAGGGAAGTACCCCCTCAGCAAGGCAACTGTTAAAAACCTCTACCAAATGTGGGGCCAGAATAGACTTAAAAGCTTTGTAAAACTCAGCCGTCAAGCCATCCGGTCCAGGTGACTTTTTGATGGCAAGCTGTTCAATTGCCCTTATCACCTCTTCAACTGTGATCTCCTCTGTCAAATTCATCAATGGGACATCTTCATCATTTAGACCTGGAGTAGAGTCCAAAAAGCTTTCCATCTTGTCACGGTCAAGCTCTTTCCTCCCAAGAAGGTCAGCATAAAAGGACCTCACGACCTCCAGAATCCCTGACCTGGACTTTGTCAAGGAACCTGTACTGTCCTTAAGGCCAACGACCGTTTTAACAGCTACACCTTGTTTGCAGTTCTGGTAAGGGTCAGGCGAGTGGTACTTCCCATAGTCCCTCTCCAGAACCAAAGAGGCATGCCGGTCATATTGACACTTCCTGAGAAGGAGTTTCACTTCGGAGATTTCCCCAGGATCTCCTCCTCTCGAGACAAGAATATCCAGCTTCCTCCGTAAACGTTGGTAGGTCATGTATTTATTAAACTGCTTTCTATTGGCTAGGCCCCTGAAGAATCCAGCAATCCTCTTTTTGGTCAGCTCCCACCACTCAGCCTTGCTGCTACAAAAGTCCAGGATGGTCACCTGTGCCTGAAAGAATTCCTCAAAGGATTGTCTAACATGTTCTTCCTTGAGTAGAGTCGAATTCAATCTCCAGATGCCCTTGCCCCTCTGAGGGGCGTCTGAAGCATTCAGGACCACAGATAGCATACAGTGATCAGAGAACTCTACTGCCTGCACCACTGGGGGTGAGAAAGCAGAGGTCTCCTTCAAAAAAAACCTATCTATTCTACTCTGACTATTACCTCGATGAAAGGTGAACCTAGTGTCATCCGGGAGGTGCTTAATGTGCACATCCACAAGACCAGCATCCCTAACCATACTATTTAAAAAAACGCTATCATATCCCAGCCTGTCCTTGAAGTCCTTCCTGTCCTTGGGCCTAGTTACTGTATTAAAGTCACCTCCAAAGACCACTTGCCGGGATGTAAAAAGAAATGGCTTGATCCTTGTAAAAAGGCATTTCCTGTCCCACTTTGTGTGCGGTCCATAAACATTAATTAGGCGCAGGTCCTGCCCTCCCACAAGGACGTCTAAGACCATACATCTCCCAATCTCCACCTCAATAACCCGCCGGACAGTTACCATGCCGGTTTTAAACAACACCGCCACACCGCCGTAAGGCTCGGCCGCAAGAGACCAGTAAGATGGACCATACCTCCACTCTCTCTTGGCCATATGAATATCTGCCAAGGAGGTGAGCCTAGTCTCTTGCAAAAATAAAATTTCAGCATCTAATTGGCTGAACAAAAAGAAGGCCATAGAACGAGCTCTTACTGACTTAATGCTGGGGACATTTATTGTCACCACTTTTAACGGAGGGGGAACCGCCATTTGGGTTATTGGGTGGTTTGCTTCTTAGCTCCCCTCTGCTGCTCATCACCAGAAGCCTCTCTCTTTCTTGAGGCCGCCTCAAACTCCATCTCAGAATCGGAACTTCGCTCTGAAGAAGCTCCAGATGAAGAGATATCCCAATTAGAGGACCTATACCGGTTGGAGACAGGCACTGGAGCCTGTTCTGTCCTCACCACCTGCTTCTTCCGCTTCCCAACCTTCCTTCTCTCCTCCAGGTACTGCAGGTCAGCTTCAGAGATGCCCTCATCTCTTACTTTTTTCTGTGAAGTCTTTACAGAAGACTTCTTTACAGAGGAAGAAGCAACCTTTTTAGTACCCACTACCACTGCTGGTTGGGGGGGGGGTGCTCCCTTTGAATCAGACTTAGGAGGGGTAGACTCCTGGGGGGTAACTGACTCAGGGGGCACAGACTTGGAAGGTTCTGACACAAGAGGAGAGGGTACAGTAGGCTGGGGGGAGACAGATACAGATACAGAAGGAATACTTACAGACACATGAGGGGTGGCCACAGGAACTGGAGAGGGATCCTGAGCAGGACCAGGGGAGTCAGTCACCGCAGAGGAGGATGGTACACCAGGGGCCTCACCCTCCATCCTGTCCAGCCTTGACATGTCATCAATTACCTCCTTTTCCATATTGTGCCAGGCTTCAGGACATCTGCTGTAGGGGTGGCCAAGGCGCAGGCACAGGTTGCACCTGATCATTTCGGTGCAGTCCTTAGCCATATGACCCTGACCCCGACACACTGAGCATATCAAGGCTGAACAGGAGGAACTCAAATGCCCCTTTTCTCCACAGCGGTGACACAGCTTCGGCTGACCAGGGTAAAAAACAGTCATCCTATCCCTCCCTATAAAAGCTGAGGAGGGCAGGTGACGGACAACATTCCCATCCCTGGCCAACCTGACTGTAACTGACCAACCCCCAGTCCAGATGTTACGCTCATCAAGGATTTTATTGGGCTTGGTCAAAACCTCCCCATAGATCCTTAACCAAACCTCTAGATCCCGGGCAGGGACACTCTCATTAGTGAGGATAATTGTGATTTTTTTTACTGTAGACCTCTGAGAAACTGCAACTGGGGCCAGACCTTCCCATTCAGGTCTTGACCTGCACCGAGCCTCATATCTCTCCCAGAACAGGTCAATACCCTCTGGCCTGGTGAAGCTAACTGTATAATCCCGTGTCCCAGCTACATGTATAAAGGCATACAGATCATTTGCCCCAAAACCCATCTCTAAAATCATGTCCACCACTGCACGCCGTGCTGGAGGGATTGCACCACCTTCCCATTTCAGAATAACAACATTATGTCTGGGACCCCCAGCAGAAGCCAGAGACCCAAGACCAGATCCTGGGGTGCTCAAAGTGGTAGCCTGTAGGGGAAAACCCCGCTTGGGGGCAGAGCTACCAGGAGCAGAGCGTACCACCTGAGCAAAGGTAAGTTTATCAGGGCCAAGGCCCCACACTGAAGTCACAGCAGTCTGTACATTACTATTATTATTCACTGCTTGAACGGAGTTGGTAGGACTGTCCACACTTGAACTGGGACCATTGTTCATCACACTGGTACTGGGATGATTTTTATCAGTCACACAAAACTTCACATTCCCATCAGGAATAATCACAGTTTCTGCTGCAATATCAGCTGTCTCCTGAAGCTGTGCTGTAGAGTCTTCAGCAGCTGTGGGGCAAACAGCTTCAGCCAAAGGGGGGTTAATAGGCTCTGCTGAATCTTGTAGTGCATCTGCAGGAATGTCATTTTTTAAAAGCAAACTTTGCTGTACTGCAGCATCAGCAGGCACAGCATTACTACAGATAGGACTAGCAGCCTGACTCTCACTGGGCACATTGTCAGTATCAGTCACAGTGTTGAATGCCACAAAAATAGTTTTATTCACAATATGGGACTTGACAGGCTTTACCTTGTCAGGCACATTGTCTGTAATGTCCTCATCATTAAATGCCAGCTGATCCCCCCGCATAGGAGACTCCATTACCTGGATGGCCCTGAGCATGCCTCCTGAGTCCTGGGAAGGCATGGGGCTGCTTACCTCTCCCTGAGGGGGCAGGGGGTCAGAACTGGGGGTCTCCTCCTCCACCTCCATCTTTGTCATCCTCGCAAATCTTTTATCGTTACAAAACTTTTCTTTAAATGGCCCATCTCTGCCTTCCATCATGGCCACAATGGTCTCCTGGTGTTCCACCCGAACCTTGGCCAGTTGGATCTCCGGATCCATGGATCCACGTTTCTGGCTGTGTAAGCCCTCACGTTGCCTTCTCAGGCGCTTCAGCTCCGCTCTGAGCTTGTACAGCTTGTCTCTTTCCCTATTCAGGACCTTAATCCCGGCCACCACTCGCTCCCGGATGGCCCCGGAACCTTCATCTTCACCAGGGGCAGAGAGATCACCAACCATGGGTTGTATAGGGGCAGGTATGTTACCTGATGGCCCAGGAGATGGCTGTGAGCTTCCAGCAGGAGAGGCCCTGCTGGCCTCCATGGCTTCCCCAGAAAGGGGCCAGGAGAGCTGGGATAGATTTCCTCACCAGTCCCCTCTCACACGGATCTGCAGCAGCTCCAGAGAGACAGCCTCCTCCTGACACACCTGTGCTCCAATGATGGGTGGGGCACTATTCCTCCCACTGACACCAATTATGGGGCACTATTCCTCCCACTGACACCAATGATGGGGCACTATTCTTCCCACTGACACCAATGATGGGGCACTATTCTTCCCACTGACACCAATGATGGGGCACTATTCTTCCCACTGACACCAATGATGGGGCACTATTCCTCCCACTGACACCAATGATGAGGCACTATTCCTCCCACTGATACCAATGATGGGGCACTATTCCTCCCACTGACACCAATGATGGGGCACTATTCCTCCCACTGACACCAATGATGGGGCACTATTCCTTCCACTGATACAAATGTTGGGGCACTATTGATCTTTTATTAAAAGAATCAAGCAACCAATTTTATACAAAAGTAAAAAACAAAACCATAGTACAAAACTTCAACAGAAATCCAAGGAATACACATCCATGTTCAGAATATATACAATATATACATAATCCGTTACCAAAACTATTTACATAAAGCAGCAGAGAAGGCCTAAGAGGCACAACCCATCACCTATGTACGCAGCCATTTATCAAAAATTAATCCAAAAAAATAATAATCTAGGGTGATAAGAGACAGACAGCCACACCCGGGAAAGAGACTCCTGGCAGTCAGGGAGGCTTGAAACCCCTCCACGCCTTCAACCAAGCCCCCTGACTCCGCTTGTCTCTCTCAAGTACCCGAATCTTCTCCACCTCATGCAGAATGTCATACACCACCACCTGAACAGGAAGGATTTTACGCCGAATGCTGACCTGACACCGTGCGTTCCAAGTGAAATAACGGACTACTAGGCTAACTAGAAAAAGTGTATCTAAACAAAAAACCCCACCAGTATTGAATGCTCCATACACCCACTCAGCATAACCCAGCCTGGAGAGGAAAGGAACACCGAGGGCCCGCCCCACCTGTTTGTACACCTCTATGTTAAAAGGGCAATGAAGCAGAAAATGGTCCATAGTCTCCTCCTCACCTGCACATTCCTCCCGAGGACAGCTACGATCCACCCCACTGCGGAATTTCAAATTGCCCCTAACATAGAGCCTCCCATGGAAGCACATCCAGGCCAGATCCCTGAATTTAGGAGGTACTCTGTCCAAATTAATAAGTCTTAACCCTGCCCTCAAAACTGGGCCTGGGCAATCCCTTAAGGCCAGTGGGTCATGAAAGACTTCACTCAAGACTCGACTCATAAGGACTTTCCTCGGAACCGATCTGAGATCTTCAGCCGACAATCGCCACTGCCGTAATAACTTCAGGCACGGAGCGACATAGGCTGGTAGCTGACCACGATGACCCCTGAGATTCTTCACTTGGCCACCTTCTTCCCAAAGTCGCAGAAAAGGCCTAAACCAAGATCTAAAAATGCCTGCCCATGCAGGAGGTTCCACTGCAAGCATATTACCAATATTAAACTTGAGAAAAAGCAGTGAAAAGAAAAGAACTGGGTTGACCATACCTAAGCCACCCTCCCTCCTGGATAGATAGGTGACATTCCTCTTGATGGGGTTCAGTCTGTTCCCCCACAACATCTGGAAGAACACACTACTGACCCTAGCATAGAGAGACACTGGCAAGATGCAGACAAAGCTGACATACAAAAAGATCGGAATCAGGTAAGTCTTAATCAGATCAACCCTTTCCCTCATAGATAACTTCCATTTCTTCCAGCTGACCACCTTAGTATTGGCAATTTCCAGTCTGCCTTCCCAGTTTTTGAGGCCATAATCGCCGGGTCCAAATTCAATGCCTAGAATCTTAATTCTTTCCTGGGGCACTGGAAAGGTGTCCGGGAGATCAAAACCCTCACCTTCCTTTCCCATCCAGAAGACTTCACTCTTTTCCTGATTGATCTTGGAGCCTGATGCTTCAGAATACCGTGATGTCAGAGAGACCACCTCCTCTGCTTCATCCGCCCCGGTGACAATCACTGACACATCGTCCGCATAGGCAACAACCCTCAAAGGCGGCTCACCCGGGAGACCCACTGGTACCCCACACAACATGCTGCTCTCTAGCCTCCTGATGAAAGGGTCGATTGCAAACACATAGAGCAGGGGACTCAGGGGACAACCCTGGCGCACCCCGGAGCCAACCTCAAAGGACTGCCCAACCCAACCATTAACAAGAGGAAAGCTTTCTGCCCCCTTATACAAGACTTTTAACCAATCGACAAAACCACCCGGCAGACCGTACTTACTAAGGAGCAACCACAGGTACTCATGGTTGACACGATCAAAAGCCTTTGCCTGATCCAATGTCAGCAAATACTTTCCCCAGCCTGCAGCCCTGCACCGCTCCAAGGCCTCCCGGACAGCTAAAACCGCTGTGAAGGTGCACCTACCCTGGACCGAACAGTGCTGATGGCGAGAAAGCAAAGACTCTGCTACTGACGATAGGCGCCAGAAAAATATCTTTGCCAGTATCTTTCTATCGACATTAAGAAGGCTGATGGGGCGCCAATTCTCAATCATCGAAGGATCTTTACCCTTTGAAAGAAGAATCACAGCTGAGTGCCTCATGGAAGAGGGAAGTACCCCCTCAGCAAGGCAACTGTTAAAAACCTCTACCAAATGTGGGGCCAGAATAGACTTAAAGGCTTTGTAAAACTCAGCCGTCAAGCCATCCGGTCCAGGTGACTTTTTGATGGCAAGTTGTTCAATTGCCCTCATCACCTCTTCAACTGTGATCTCCTCTGTCAAATTCATCAATGGGACATCTTCATCATTTAGACCTGGAGTAGAGTCCAAAAAGCCTTCCATCTTGTCACGGTCAAGCTCTTTCCTCCCAAGAAGGTCAGCATAAAAGGACCTCACGACCTCCAGAATCCCTGACCTGGACTTTGTCAAGGAACCTGTACTGTCTTTAAGGCCAACGACCGTTTTAACAGCTACACCTTGTTTGCAGTTCTGGTAAGGGTCAGGCGAGTGGTACTTCCCATAGTCCCTCTCCAGAACCAAAGAGGCATGCCGGTCATATTGACACTTCCTGAGAAGGAGTTTCACTTCGGAGATTTCCCCAGGATCTCCACCTCTCGAGACAAGAATATCCAGCTTCCTCCGTAAACGTTGGTAGGTCATGTATTTATTAAACTGCTTTCTATTGGCTAGGCCCCTGAAGAATCCAGCAATCCTCTTTTTGGTCAGCTCCCACCACTCAGCCTTGCTGCTACAAAAGTCCAGGATGGTCACCTGTGCCTGAAAGAATTCCTCAAAGGATTGTCTAACATGTTCTTCCTTGAGTAGAGTCGAATTCAATCTCCAGATGCCCTTACCCCTCTGAGGGGCGTCTGAAGCATTCAGGACCACAGATAGCATACAGTGATCAGAGAACTCTACTGCCTGCACCACTGGGGGTGAGAAAGCAGAGGTCTCCTTCAAAAAAAACCTATCTATTCTACTCTGACTATTACCTCGATGAAAGGTGAACCCAGTGTCATCCGGGAGGTGCTTAATGTGCACATCCACAAGACCAGCATCCCTAACCATACTATTTAAAAAAACGCTATCATATCCCAGCCTGTCCTTGAAGTCCTTCCTGTCCTTGGGCCTAGTTACTGTATTAAAGTCACCTCCAAAGACCACTTGCCGGGATGTAAAAAGAAATGGCTTGATCCTTGTAAAAAGGCATTTCCTGTCCCACTTTGTGTGCGGTCCATAAACATTAATTAGGCGCAGGTCCTGCCCTCCCACAAGGACGTCTAAGACCATACATCTCCCAATCTCCACCTCAATAACCCGCCGGACAGTTACCATGCCGGTTTTAAACAACACCGCCACACCGCCGTAAGGCTCGGCCGCAAGAGACCAGTAAGATGGACCATACCTCCACTCTCTCTTGGCCATATGAATATCTGCCAAGGAGGTGAGCCTAGTCTCTTGCAAAAATAAAATTTCAGCATCTAATTGGCTGAACAAAAAGAAGGCCATAGAACGAGCTCTTACTGACTTAATGCTGGCGACATTTATTGTCACCACTTTTAACGGAGGGGGAACCGCCATTTGGGTTATTGGGTGGATTGCTTCTTAGCTCCCCTCTGCTGCTCATCACCAGAAGCCTCTCTCTTTCTTGAGGCCGCCTCAAACTCCATTTCGGAATCAGAACTTCGCTCCGAAGAAGCTCCAGATGAAGAGATATCCCAATTAGAGGACCTATAACGGTTGGAGACAGGCACTGGAGCCTGTTCTGTCCTCACCACCTGCTTCTTCCGCTTCCCAACCTTCCTTCTCTGTTCCAGGTACTGCAGGTCAGCTTCAGAGATGCCCTTATCTCCTGTTTTTTTCTTTGGAGTCTTTACAGAAGACTCCTTTAGAGAGGCAGAAGTGACCTTTTTAATACCCGCTACCACTCCTGGTGGGGGGGGGTGCTCCCTTTGAGTCTGACTTAGGAGGGGTAGACTCCTGGGGGGTAACTGACTCGGGGGGCACAGACTTGGAAGGTTCTGACACATGAGGAGAGGGTACAGTAGGCTGGGGGGACACAGAGACAGATACAGAAGGAATACTTACAGACACAGGAGGGGTGGCCACAGGAACTGGGGAGGGATCCTGAGCAGGACCAGGGGAGTCAGTCACCGCAGAGGAGGATGGTACACCAGGGGCCTCACCCTCCATCCTGTCCAGCCTTGACATGTCATCAATTACCTCCTTCTCCATATTGTGCCAGGCTTCAGGACATCTGCTGTAGGGGTGGCCAAGGCGCAGGCACAGGTTGCACCTGATCATCTCGGTGCAGTCCTTAGCCATATGACCCTGACCCCGACACACTGAACATATCAAGGCTGAACAGGAAGAGCTCAAATGCCCCTTTTCTCCACAGCGGTGACACAGCTTCGGCTGACCAGGGTAGAAAACAGTCATCCTATCCCTCCCTATAAAAGCTGAGGAGGGCAGGTGACGGACAACATTCCCATCCCTGGCCAACCTGACTGTAACCGACCAACCCCCAGTCCAGATGTTACGCTCATCAAGGATTTTGCTGGGCTTAGTCAAAACCTCACCATAGTTCCTTAACCAGACCTCTAGGTCCCGAGCAGGAACACTCTCATTGGTGAGTATGATGGTTATCTTTTTCACCGTTGACCTTTGCGAAACCGCAACTGGGGCCAGACCTTCCCATTCAGGTCTTGACCTGCACCGAGCCTCATATCGCTCCCAGAACAGGTCAAGACCCTCTGGCCTGGTGAAACTAATGGTATAATCCCGTGTCCCAGCTACATGTATTAGAGCATACAGGTCATTTGCCCCAAAACCCATCTCTAAAATCAAATCCACCACTGCACGCCGTGCTGGAGGGATCGCACCACCTTCCCATTTGAGAATTACCACATTTCTTCTCGGACCCCCAGCAGAAGCCAGAGACCCAAGACCAGATCCCGGGGTGCCCAAAGTGGTAGCCTGTAGGGGAAAACCCCGCTTGGGGGCAGAGCTACCAGGAGCAGAGCGTACCACCTGAGCAAACGTGGGTTTATCAGGGCCAAGGCCCCACACTGAAGTCACAGCAGTCTGTACATTACTATTATTATTCACTGCTTGAACAGAGTTGGTAGGACTGTCCATCACACTTGTACTGGGACCATTGTTCATCACACTTGTACTGGGATGATTTTTATCAGTCACACAAATATCCACATTCTTATCAGGAATAGTCACAGTTTCTGCTGCAATACCAGCTGTCTCCTGAAGCTGTGCTGTAGAGTCTTCAGCAGGTTTGGGGCAAACAGCTTCAGATTCAGCTAAATGGGGGTTAATAGGCTCTGCTGAATGTTGCAGTTCATCTGCAGGAATGTCATTTTTTAAATGCAAACTTTGCTGTACTGCAGCATCAGCAGGCACAGCATTGCTACACATAGGACTAGCAGCCTGATTGTCACTGGGTACATTGTCAGTATCAGTCACAAAAACTGTTTTATGCACCACATGGGGCTTGACGGGCTTTACCTTGTCAGGCACATTATCTGTTATGTCCTCCTCATGGAACACCAGCTGATCACCCCGCAAAGGAGACTCCATTGCCTGGATTACCTTGAGCATGCCTCCTGAGTCCTGGGAAGGCATGGGGCTGCTTACCTCTCCCTGAGGGGACAGGGGGTCTGAACTGGGGGTCTCCTCCTCCACCTCCATCTTTGTCATCCTGGCAAACCTTCTGTCATTGCAGAATTTTTCTTTGAAGGGCCCATCTCTGCCTTCCATCATGGCCACAATGGTCTCCTGGTGTTCCACCCGGACCTTGGCCAGTTGGATCTCCGGATCCATGGATCCACGTTTCTGGCTATGTAAGCCCTCCCGCTGCCTTCGCAGACGCTTCAGCTCCGCTCGTAACTTGTAAAGCTTATCCCTCTCCCTATTTAGGACCTTAATCCCGGCCACCACTCGCTCCCGAATGGCTTCGGAACCTTCATCCTCACCAGGGGTAGAGAGATCAGCTTGTACAGGGGCAGGCATGTCACCCGACGGCCCAGGAGATGGCTGTGAGCTTCCAGCAGGAGAGGCCCTGCTGGCCTCCATGGCTTCCCCAGAAAGGGGCCAGGAGAGCTGGGATAGATTTCCTCACCAGTTCCCTCTCACACGGATCAGCAGCAGCTCCAGAGAGACAGCCTCCTCCTGACACACCTGTGCTCCAATGATGGGTGGGGCACTATTCCTCCCACTGACACCAATGTTGGGGCACTATTCCTCCCACTGACACCAAGGATAGGGCACTATTCCTTTCACTGATACAAATGTTGGGGCACTGTTCCTCTCACTGACACCAATGATGGGGCACTATTCTTTCCACTGACACCAATGATAGGGCACTATACCTCCCACTGATACCAATGATGGGGCACTATTCCTCCCACTGACACCAATGATAGGGCACTATTCCTTTCACTGAGAAAATTGCAAAAGGGGGTGCCCCGGGAATTTTTTGGGCAAAGGGTAGTAACCAGAAATGGGAGTAACAAGCGTATAAAAATATACAAAATGTATTGAGTACAAAGCAATAATAGAATTGGTACACAAGGTATAATCAACCTAAAAACAAATTAGTCAGACTGAATAGTTACATAACAGCTAGATTCTGAGACACACAGTTGATCTCATGATGAGAGGCCAAACGATGTATACACAGGACTCCCAACATGTTTCGAAATATAGGTATGAATAATTAATTCCTTCTTCAGGGGCTGGTTTGAGACAAGCTGTTTAGTCTGGTAATAAAACAGCAAAAATATCAAAAATAGTATAAGAATAAACAAATATGCAAATGTAAGAACACAGTAGGTAATAGCGTGGCATATAGTGATGGCAGGTAATAAAAACTGGTAATACTCACAGTATAACTTTTGTGATTTAGAGTACATAGAGAAGGGGCTTCCATCTCTAAGCTGGGGGGTGAGAGAGATGGGAAGATGGTAAGGAAAAAGAGGAGGATGGGGAACAATGTGGGAGTATTCCCCTGTCGCCCATTGGCGAAGCTTGTTCCTGTTCCCAATCACATAGATAAGTGGGTGGGAGGGCAGAATGCCTACAGGAATAGGTCTGCCCAGTGACATTGGGATCATGGGTTCACATGACCCTCTCAAAACATCCAGAAGAGAAGCCCTATAAAAAGGGCTTCAAATTCAAGGCTTCATTAAGGCCTGATGGGGAGTTGGCATTCAAATCCGAGATCCACCTCAGCTCTCGTTGTAGGAGGAGCTTGTTGAGATCTCCTCCTCATGAACTGGGATGCACTGGGTCCAACATCAGAATGGACACCTTGGGAAAGTGGCCACTGTGGGCCTGTGCCACATGCCTTCCCAAGGGGAGAGCGGGGTTGCTTGTTTGCATAGCCCGAATGTGGCGGTAGATTCTTTGCCACAGTTTCTGTATGGTTTTGCCTATATAATCGCAACCACATTGTAGGAGGTATACAACTCCCATAGTCTGACAGTTGGCAAAGTGTCTAGGGGTAAAGATCCAGCCATTGGGTAATCGTATGTTTTTTCTGGAATCCATGTACTTGCAATGGGCACGAGATCCACAAGGGAATGTGCCAAAAAGTTTGCATGGATCATCTCAGGTGGAGCCCCGAAAATCACTTTTGACCAACAAGCCACCCACAGAGGTAGCACGTCTGTAGGTGACTAAGGGGGCAGGAGGTACAAAGGGTCCCAGACTGGGATCAGAGGTCAGGAGATGCCAGTATTTGCATAAAATGTGTTTAATTTTAAAGTGATCATTGGAATATGTTGTGATAATCCTTGTATCCTTGTTGTTGGTAGATTTGTCCTTTTTGGAGAATAGGAGGTTGTGTCTATTTTTTGGTGTCTAGTCTACATGATTAAATGCCTTTTTGAGG
The DNA here is from genome assembly GCA_037952835.1 of Lithobates septentrionalis. Classification (NCBI taxonomy): domain Eukaryota; kingdom Metazoa; phylum Chordata; class Amphibia; order Anura; family Ranidae; genus Lithobates; species Lithobates septentrionalis. The sequence continues at coordinate 143,128 of JBBDGP010003363.1, forward strand.
CATTTGTGACTGTAACCTCTCTCTAGCAGGAATCGTTTTAGGCCTTTTGCCTCCTATTTGTAGTCCGCGTCATTGCGTTTTATTCGCAGATATTGGCTATATGGTATTGAGTTGACTAGGGGCCTAGGGTGAAAGCTGGAAGAGTGTAAGATGGTGTTCCCTGCAGTTGGCTTCCTGAATAGCCTACAGGTACTAAAGGACATTTTAAGTTTTAAGTTAAACTTATTATGGTTCAGGGTGGCCAAGCACTCACGTAGTAGTTCCTCAGGTCCATCCCAAAGCACATAACAATGTGGCACAGGTACACGGAGAGACCCTCATCTTCAAAGATGGTGCGTTCCAATTCCCCCAGGTACAGGTTAGCGTAGCCAGGGGCACAATATTCAAGAGAAAGTAGTATGAACTCATTCAAAGATTCCTCATGGTGGCTGATTTTGGGATAGCACTCTACGAATGCATGCAAGCCCTCTAGTGTGCGGTATTGAACTATAGAGGGCCTCCACGTCTATAGTGTCCAAAATGAAGCCACCAGACACATGGATGCCCTCAATTATTTGTAAAAATTGAATTGTATCATGGACATATGAGGGTAGGACAGGGACAAATGGTCTGAGGTGTTCGTCCACCAATCTAGACAGGTTCTCTGTGATAGCACCATTACCCGATATTATGGGCCTACCAGGGGGATCTAGTTCGTTTTGATGAATTTTTGGGAGCGAGTAAAAGGTAGCTGTTCTAGGAAAAGAAGTACAAACAAAGTTCCATAATTGTTTGGAAATAAAATTATTATAAAATGCATCGTCCACAAATAGAACTCCTCATTGAAGGTATCAATGATTGCTGTCCTTACTTGTCAATACCAATGAGTGGGGCTCAAAATTTTGGTACACATTTGTACATATTTTTCATTGTCCATAAGGACAATGTTGCCCCCTTTATCTGAGGGCTTGATGGTTATGTTATGGTTACCGGACAAGCTTTTCAAGGCTGTCCTATCGCGCACAGTAAGGTTCCCTGAGTGGTTGGAAGATGGGTCCAGGGCTTTGATCTCCTGACAGGTCAAATTCAGAAAGGTAGCTATTCTATGGTTGGAACTGGGGGCAGGGTACATATCTGATTTTTTTTCTTTAACGATGGCTTAATACTTGTAGTAATGGTGTTAGTGGATGGGCCATCTACTTGTTTTAATAAGGATTCCAGATTGATAGTATCTAGAGTCTCTAGAGTCCCTTTCCTCTAATAGGGAATTGAGATTTGCCAGAGCTTGTCGTTCACGGTGCGACATCCTTCGGATCCCGGTTTTTCTTTGTCAAACATGCTTCTCAGTAGGAGCTTTGCGTGTATATAAGTGTAAATCTTTTATCATTTCAAACTTATCCAACTTGTGATTGGGGCAGAAAGTGAGTCCTTTGGACAACACTAGAGTTTCATCTGCCGTGAGGGGGTGAGATGAAAGATTACGTTGAATTGTAGGGGGGAAGGATCGTGTATATTTATGGTGGTTAGATCAGGGGAGCCGGGGGGGTTCCCCTGGTTTTTTGGAAGAAATATGGTAGGAATTTTTAGTGTGGGAAGGAGTGAGGGAGTGTTGGCTTCAATGGCCGTAGACACTCCAGTGTTGGATGTCTCACCTCGCACCGGTGCTGATTTGTTTCCGGAATTGCCGAAGGGGGTATAGGTGTGGTGTGTTCGGGGGGACGTTTGTTCGGAATAGTCGTCGGAGGATTGTCACCATCCCGACATCTTTTGGGTCGTCTAGTACGTCTAGATTGTTTTGAGGAAAGATAAGAGACATTAGAGGATATAGATGAAGTATCCTATAGATCATATCGCCTGGAGGACTGTACCGGGTCTAGTTGGGTACCCCCGCTGTTCACTTTTTGTTGCCATTTGTAGGCTCTTCCTTCCTGGAAGGCCTGTTTATCTCTCAGATATTTATTTTTCTTCTTGGAAAATATTGATTTATTGAAGAACTCTATATGAGTCCTCAATTTTTCATTTAGTTCCTGGAAGGAAGAGTGAGCCTGCAAAGTTTTTATCTGTGAGTAGATTTTATCTATATTGATGTCAATTTCAATTAGGTGTTTCTGATGTTCATCATTTTGGAGACTCCTCATTTTAGTGGAGCACAATTTAAAATTGCTCTACCATACTATTTTAAAGGTGGAATGAATGTTTTCAAAAGAAGGAAAAATCTGTACACGAAGCCCCAATGGCTTGAGGTCCTCCCTAATGTATTCTTTGAATGTCTTAATATGCCAATATTCCTTTCACTGACGTCAATCATGGGGCACTATTCCTTCCACTGACACCAATGATGGGGCACTATTCCTTCCACTGACCCCAATGATGGGGCACTATTACTTCCACTGACACCAATGATGGGGCACTATTCCTCCCACTGACACCAATGATGGGGCACTTTTTCTCTAATACCAAAAATAGGGAATTGTTCATTCCCACTGGCCACAGTCCTGCTCCCCTTTTTAGTTATAAGGACAGTAAACTGGCCCTTGATTTAAAAAGTTTGGAGACCCCTGGTTAGCTCCATGGAGAACTGCACTCATATGTGGGCTGCAATTGCTGACCTCTGAAAATTCTGGTTTCCTGCCTCTTGGGAGTTGTTTCGGGGGTTCAGGTAATATTGAAGTGGTTCTAAAATCAGCCACTAATTCCCCCCCCCCCCCCAAAAAAAAAAACCACTTACCTGAGTCCTCCATCAATCCAAGGCTGTGCCCGGCTGCAGGTCTTCTCTCTGCTCTTGCTAGTCTGGCTCCTGCTGCTGTCAGTTATATCCAGTGAGGAGGAGGCGGGGCCAAGCCGCACTGTGTGTCTCTATGTATGCACACAGCCCATGAGCTGGAGTTTGGAGTCAATTTGCTAGTGTAATCTAAATCTGCTAGTCCATCTAACAATCCCTTCCCCACAGACTGTAAATGCTGCAGTGCCTCCTGTGCTCCTTTATCCAAAGTGGTGGTGCTCTAATACAGGAGCTACTGTATTAGTATATTGTATGAGTTACTGGCCAGCTCACTAGGTGAAAAAAGCCTAAAAAATAAAATGAATGCATCCCTGAGCCACCGCATCTAATGATTGGTAAACTGCGATATATCACATTTTTATTTGGGGTTTTTATAACGCTTTCAGCATTACCTATCTATGCTTTGTCTTCTGGAATAATATTGTAGGTAGACCCTTGCAGCCTGTACCCCCTCCTGGATAGTTCGTATGCCATGCACGGTGTGATTTCACCCCATAGGGCCCTATCATGAGAAAGTATAATTCCATGTGTAGCCAGCTTTCTGTGCTCCCTTCCCCCGCTCTGCATATCATTGCCGATAAGAGAAGGATGTTGGCCGGATGCTCTAACATGCACCTGCCCTGGGGGCTGCGTACCAATCCAGGGGTGGAATGTCCCAGATGCCAGGGCTCCACTAATCTGCTCACATAGAACTGCAGTTTGTGCAAGATGTGTAATCTGGTGGATTTAATATTCTGTACAATAAACTGGCTAAAAACCCCCCCAGGAAGTCTTCACAGGAAATTTAGTAATATATGTGTAATGATCCCGCTACAGGATTAGATTAGATGCATGCTGTCCAATGACTGCTGTGATACCTATGGATCAGACACTCGTTTAATATTAACTGCTTAGACTGTTCATCCCCCCCCCCCCTTTTCTTTTTTTTATCCCTTTTAAAAAATAGTACAGAAAAATTACTGTTGACTTGCTGGAAATACAAGTAGCTTCCACATTCTTGCTGAACTGACTTTGTGCCTCTGCTGCACTGAAATCCCAACCAGAGTTGTCAGCCCTGTCTGTAGGCAAGTGCAATTCTCCCTCCATTCTCTAGGTGGCACTGTGCCATTATTACAGATTGTTGAGTGGAGTCTGTTAGGGCAGCGGTCCCCAACATTTTTGGCACCCAGGGACCGGTTTCACCTTCACGGCAGCCAATTTTCCCAGGGACTGGGGGGGGAGGGGCGCAGGGTAATGGGGGAGGGGCTATTCATGGAGGCTGTCCTCAGCCCCCCTTTACAGCACAGTAGCACAGTCCCCCCTTTATATCAGTGTCCTCAGTTCCTCTTCACATCACAGCCCCCTCTTTACATTACAGTGCCTCTCTACAGTGCGGTCCACTTTACATCACAGGGCCCCTTTACATTAATGTAACGGGGACTGCTCTGTAAAGGGGCACTGTACTGTAAAGGGGGGCTGTGATGTAAAAGTAAAAGGGACTGCACTGCAATGTAAAGGGGACTGCTCTGTAAAGGGGCACTGTAATGTAAAGAGGGGCTGTGTTGTAAAGGGGACTGCACTATAAAGAGGGCACTATAATGTAAAGGGGGGCTGTAATGTAAAGGGGACTGCTCTGTAAGGGGGCACAATAGTCTAAAGGGGACGGCTGTGTAAGGGGAGCACTGTAATGTAAATGGGGGCTTTGATGTAAAGGGGACTGCGTTGTAAAGGGAGCACTGTGATATAAAGGGGAATGCTCCATAAAGGGGGCACCGTAATGTAAAGGGGGGCTGTGATGTAAGTGGGGCACTGTAATGTAAAGGGGGGGGGCTGTGATGTGAAGGGAACTGCATTGTAAATGGGACACTGTGATTTAAGGAAACTTCACTGTAAAGGGGCACTGTAATAATTACAGTGCGGTGCCTTTTATATTGCAGTGCCCCTAGTAATCGCAGCCTCCTCCATCACAGTGCCCCTGCATTCTTCCCTCTCTAACATGACACTTCCGCATTCTATTTTCTGCCTCCCCTGCACAGGACTCATACTTTTGGCAGGGCAGAGCCTGTGATCATTCCAGGTGTCCTCTCCCGGCTCCCCCACCCGCCCGGCGATGTCATCCAATCAGCAGGGCAGGGGGCAGGAGAAGCTCTCCATTCCGATCTGCAGTTCCCTCTGCCCCCTGCCCTGCTGATTGGATGACATCTTTGGGTGGGTGGAGGAGCTGGGAGAGGACAAACCGGCATGAGAGCACAGCAGGAGGTGAGCGACAACCAGGGTCAGTAATAGCCCTGTGCAGACTGCGGTCGCTGCTCATCTCCTGCTCAGCAGTCCGGTCATCAACAGGCCATGAACTGGTACCGGTCCCCAGCCCGGGGGTTGGGGACTCCTGTGTTAGGTTCAGTATCTCAGAGGAGCCAGCTGCCTTAGTGTGGGACCTTATATAATAGGGTACCTACAACATTCAAGATAAAGTGCATAACGCAGAGAAAGGTTCCTGGCGAGAAGTGTCAGGTCAGGGACAATGCCTGTCTTGACAGAACATTCTGGTATCCAGACCTGAAATTTGGGCTCTTCTCCCCTCATTATAGTGCTGTCCTGGTACAACAATGAGGATAGTGCCGTCCTCCGATAATACAGGCCAAGCCTAGTGACACTGTATACATACCAACTACTATATCACCTTATATCAGTGCTTACAAAAACTGTCTTTATAGATTACTGCTAAATATATATACAATATACAAGATAAATTACAACATCAAGAACTGTGTATGTGGTCTCTATCTGATTGGATACCCTAGACCTAAGCCCCGCCTACATTTCTGCTGGACCACCGAACCCAACCTATCCTTTGTGTCCCTCTCCATAGGCATACATTTGGTTTTTTGTTTTGTTTTTTTTTTAACTAAAGAAGCGATACTACTGTTTTGACTCCCCAAGTGCCTACCCACACACTGTGTGCAAGAAAAGGGCTCTTGGGAGATGTAGTTCTGGAGGCATGCCTACATCAATAGAAGCTGATATCCCAGCAGCTGCCCCTGCAAAACATTTTACAAGCCTGGTGATGATGTCTCAAAACAGGAACAAAGTAAATTTGGGTAATGCCTAGAGCTGGGCCGAGGGCAAAGAGAAGGGGAACCTTCTCACAGGCTTCATTCTTCTTGTAATGAAGCTCAATAGACTTCGCTTCAGCTAGTGACATCAGGACACCTGATCATCAAACTTGGAAATTCTGGCCAGGAGACTCCAGCTAATAAATAAGACTACAAAGTGTCCAAAGGTTTGAGGGTTCCTTCTGGCAGGGCCGTGCCAAGGGATAGGCAGAGGAAGTGGTCGCTTTTGGCTCTCCAGAAGAAGGGGGGGTGCATAAAGGCCAGGAACTGCATTTAGGCTGCTAAGGTAGTTCAATGCCCATGGGGGGGGGGCAAACTTTGGCCTTTTTGCCTTGGATGCTATAGGACCTTGTCCCGACACTGCCTTGATCCGGGGGTCTCCACACTTTCTAAGCAAAGGCGGCAAGACCAGCTCCTGATCGTGTGACCACTGTGACAGCCAATCAGAGTGGTCAGGTGATTTGGAAGATCTTCTCGCCCCCCCCCCAGGCGTAATCGCCCAGTTAAAGGGACACTGGGGCTGGGTGGGATGGGGTTGTGTTGGGATGATGTGTATATCACCTTACCAATGTGTGTTTAATGTCTTGTTTTTTTATGTCTACAAGAGCACTTTTTAATTTTAAAGAATTTTATAATCGTGAATATTTTTTTTTAATTTTTTTCCTTTCTGTTTCTTTTCAGGTCATAAAAGAGAATCTGGTGCAGAAGTCAGTCCACCATGTCCTATCCAAATGCACCACCGCCATATGATGACCGAGATCCACTGCATAACCCAGCGTACCCTCCGCATGGTGGATATCCGGCCTCAGGGGGCTACCCGGCCTCAGGGGGCTACCCGGCACCAGGGGGCTACCCGGCACCAGGGGGCTATCCAGCCCCAGGGGGCTATCCACCCCCCTATGGGTCATCTGGAGGGTATTACCCACAGCCAGGTGGATACCCACCACCTGGGGGCTACCCAGAACCCGGGCACAATGAGCCTCCAAAACCTGTGATGCCGATGCTACCGAATATTCCACTCAACCCAGGTCTGTCTAATATAATCACCCACAAAGCTGGCCTCCGCCATACATTTCTGCATTTACTAAAGTGCATTTAAACCCGGGAACAGAAATGTAATATTTTGCAGCTTACCATTTTTTAGATGCTATGGTTGCATCCATTTTTCTTTTTTTTCAGCCTTTTTTCTTTTATTTTCACCTGGTGATCCTGCCAGTAATCCTGTCCTAGGTTGAAAAAGCTTACTCACTGAAGTGTATCTATGGAGGGTGCCGTGGTTGTAACCAGTGTTAATTTCGTCAACAAAAACGTTTTTGTCAAAGTTTTAGTCAGCGGCATTTTTAGAGTGACGAAACGAAAAGTACAGCACATTTTCCTCCACTGAGGAAAACTATGAGAAAAATCAAATCCGTTTTCGTTAACGAACAAAATGCAGTGTGCATTACAGACAGCGAGGCTTTCCTAAAGTCCCAATGAGACTGTCCCACTCCCGAGTCCCGACTCACAAGATGACCGCCAACCAGGCGCCCATGTCTAGAGCAGAGCAGACTGTGAGTGTGTAGTACATTACAAATACAGCAGGCCTCCCCATAGACCACCGTCCGTCCAGAGCACTGTGTGTGTATTACACAGGCCTCCTCTGACCACTGGCAGTGGCATCCAGGGCAGTGTGCATTACAGGCCATCCCTTAGACCAGCACTGTGCAGCATTACAAGCCTGCTCCTCAGACCACCATCCAGAGCACTGTGCAGCATTACAGGCCTGCTCCTTAGACCACCGTCCAGAGCACTGTGCAGCATTACAGGCCTGCTCAGACCACTGTCCAGAGCACTGTGCAGCATTACAGGCCTGCTCCTTAGACCACTGTCCAGAGCACTGTGCAGCATTACAGGCCTGCTCCTCAGACCACCGTCCAGAGCACTGTGCAGCATTACAAGCCTCCTCAGACCACCGTCCAGAGCACTGTGCAGCATTACAAGCCTCCTCTGACTGGCAGTGGCAGCCAGGGCACTGTGCATTACAGGCCTGCTCCTCAGACCACCATCCAGAGCACTGTGCAGCAGTACAGCATACCTCCCAACTTTTTGAGATGGGAATGAGGGACACCTATCGGCAAAAGTATGCAGTCATAGGGCACACCCCTTGCCACGCCCCCTTAAAGAGAATTGTACAAAAAAAACAAGATTTGTTAAACCCTCAAATGCTTTTTTTTACCACTAATATTCCTTTATATTGGCTTTTGGAATTTACAAATGCAGCAATTTAGAAATCAGATGAAAGGTTTAGCGCTGGAAAACACTTTTTGAAAGATAAAAAGTGCATTTTATATACAACTATATAGATCAGACCAAAATGAGGGACAAATGAGGAGGAATAAGGGACAGAAGGACATTGCTCCAAATCAGGGACAGTCCCTGGAAATCAGGGACAGTTGGGAGATATGGTACAGGCCTCCTCTGACCACTGGCAGTGGCATCCAGGGCACTGTGCATTACAGGCCTCCTCAGACCACCGTCCAGAGGGGCTAAATCTGTATCTGTGAGTTTGTTCAAACCTTAATACCATTAGTAATAACATATTCGCTTTTTTTTACTCCAGGAGTATATATTGAGTTTGGAAATTTTAGAGAAATGCTTAAATAATGCATTACAATTTAACTATACACATTCGATTTTAGACGACTAAAATGTACTGGAGATTTTAGTCGACTAAAATTGGACTAAAACTAAAATGGCATTTTAGTCAAAGACTATGACTAAAACTAAAACACTTGCAGAAGACAAAAATGGAACTAAAACTAAAATGTCATTTTTTTAGTCCTAAGACTAAAACTAAATCACAATTTGCCGCCAAAATGAACACTGGTTGTAGCCCAGGCTGGAAAGGCATAGTTTACAAAAGAAAGATAACCTTGTTTGTGCCTTTTAGTTCAGCTCACAGAACGTGAAAAGGACATGGCATTTCTGGCAGGGTCAACGGGTATTTATTTCCTTGCTGAAAATTTTCTCAGCCTGAGAAAAAAAGAAAACAAATGCAGCCACCATATCTAAAGACTAATAATCTATCATATATAAAACTTTATTATTGAGTCTAGTTAACCATTAACCCTTTTACTGCCACAGACAAGTGCCATAAATTGATGGCTGCAGGGGGGGTTTACACTCACACCCGGCTGCTACAGCAGTTGGAAGTGTGTGTGTGTTTCATAGTCTGTCAGCTGACCCCTGGAAGAGTGACTAATGAACCCCTGATGTCTCAAAAAAGAGAACGTCTCAGACAAACATCATATTACACAGTCTCCTGTTTTTGTATTGCTTCCTTTGTGTGAAATTCCTGGTGATTCTGCCAGTTTCTTCTGCTTTCCTATTAAAAACTGACCACGCTAGACATGAGAGCACATCCATCCCAGTGTGGTCAATTTTCTGCCTGTCCTTCAATGGCCAAGACTTGTGCTGACACGCCCCCTGCACAGCTTTTCACTGGAAAGATTTGTGTATTCCCTTTTCTCTGCTTCTGGCTGACACGCCAACCCCCCCCCCCCCCCCCACTTCTGTAAGCCCCTTATGCTGCTTTAACCCCCCCCTCCCCCCCAAAATGTTTGAGTCCACATTGTAACGCTGTATTCTGTTATGCTTACCCTGTAGGTGCCACTGACCCCAATATATACAGCACTGGAGATGGAGAAGGGCAGTTCGGCTCTTGGGACGACAAGGCCGTCAGACACGCTTTCATCCGCAGGGTGAGTCTCCCGTACATTTATGTGCTTCATTGCACTCCATTGTCCTTCATCCCTGACATCTGGATGAAGGAGGGAATCAGGATTTGGGAGTATTGGTGAGATAGATGCCAACATTGTGAACTAATCGGTAGGGCTACCTAGCTCCTCAGAGAATGGACAGTAGCAGCTTATATACTATATGACAGTGGTAGTCTACTTTTATTAATTGGGTGGTCTCAAGTACAGCACTTGAAGTTGCCGAAGGGCCAAACATAATATTCAGTAAAGATTCAGTGTCAGAGACAGCAAACACAAAACGGGATATAGTCAAAGACTATGGGCATGATGCAGGAGATGGTCAGAGAGTGCAGATAAGCTGTAGGAGATTGTCAGAGGCTATGGGCCTGCTACAGGAGATGGTCAGAGGCTATGGGCCTGCTACAGGAGATGGTCAGAAGCTATGGGCCTGCTACAGGAGATGGTCAGAGGCTATGGGCCTGCTACAGGAGATGGTCAGAGGCTATGGGCCTGCTACAGGAGATGGTCAGAGGCTATGGGCCTGCTACAGGAGATGGTCAGAGGCTATGGGCCTGCTACAGGAGATGGTCAGAGGCTATGGGCCTGCTAAAGGAGATGATTAGAAGCTATGGGCCTGCTACAGGAGATGGTCAAAGGCTATGGGCCTGCTACAGGAGATGGTCAGAGGCTATGGGCCTGCTACAGGAGATGGTCAGAGGCTATGGGCCTGCTACAGGAGATGGTCAGAAGCTATGGGCCTGCTACAGGAGATGGTCAGAGGCTATGGGCCTGCTACAGGAGATGGTCAGAGGCTATGGGCCTGCTACAGGAGATGGTCAGAGGCTATGGGCCTGCTACAGGAGATGGTCAGAGGCTATGGGCCTGCTACAGGAGATGGTCAGAGGCTATGGGCCTGCTACAGGAGATGGTCAGAAGCTATGGGCCTGCTACAGGAGATGGTCAGAGGCTATGGGCCTGCTAAAGGAGATGATTAGAAGCTATGGGCCTGCTACAGGAGATGGTCAAAGGCTATGGGCCTGCTACAGGAGATGGTCAGAGGCTATGGGCCTGCTACAGGAGATGGTCAGAGGCTATGGGCCTGCTACAGGAGATGGTCAGAGGCTATGGGCCTGCTACAGAAGATGGTCAGAGGCTATGGGCCTGCTACAGAAGATGGTCAGAGGCTATGGGCCTGCTACAGGAGATGGTCAGAAGCTATGGGCCTGCTACAGGAGATGGTCAGAAGCTATGGGCCTGCTACAGGAGATGGTCAGAGGCTATGGGCCTGCTACAGGAGATGGTCAGAGGCTATGGGCCTGCTACAGGAGATGGTCAGAGGCTATGAGCCTGCTACAGGAGATGGTCAGAGGCTATGGGCCTGCTACAGGAGATGGTCAGAAGCTATGGGCCTGCTACAGGAGATGGTCAGAGGCTATGGGCCTGCTAAAGGAGATGATTAGAAGCTATGGGCCTGCTACAGGAGATGGTCAAAGGCTATGGGCCTGCTACAGGAGATGGTCAGAGGCTATGGGCCTGCTACAGGAGATGGTCAGAGGCTATGGGCCTGCTACAGGAGATGGTCAGAGGCTATGGGCCTGCTAAAGGAGATGATTAGAAGCTATGGGCCTGCTACAGGAGATGGTCAAAGGCTATGGGCCTGCTACAGGAGATGGTCAAAGGCTATGGGCCTGCTACAGGAGATGGTCAAAGGCTATGAGCCTGCTACAGGAGATGGTCAAAGGCTATGGGCCTGCTACAGGAGATGGTCAAAGGCTATGGGCCTACTACAGGAGATGGTCAAAGGCTATGGGCCTGCTACAGGAGATGGTCAGAGGCTATGGGCCTGCTACAGGAGATGGCCAGAGGCTATGGGCCTGCTACAGGAGATGGTCAGAGGCTATGGGCCTGCTACAGGAGATGGTCAGAGGCTATGGGCCTGCTACAGGAGATGGTCAGAGGCTATGGGCCTGCTACAGGAGATGGTCAGAGGCTATGGGCCTGCTACAGGAGATGGTCAGAGGCTATGGGCTTGCTAGCTAGCTGCCATACCCCCGGTATCCTCTTCTTCAGTTAGCGGTCCGGTTTCAGATAAAAGTGGTCTCTGCGGCGGATTCGTTGCAAGATCACTTTTATCGGTGGCGAGAGAGGGCCCCCCTTCCACTGCACTCCGGTGCCCTCCGCCGCTTACCAGAGCCGCCGGCAGCGGCAGGGGCTAACGGATCCTTATCCCTTGTTTGGTATGGAGACGAGTGAGGGGAAGATGGCCCCCACCCATCTCCATATGATTGCAGGTCGGAAGGGACGTCAAAACGTCACTTCCGCCCATAGCTCTTAAAGGGACTTTTTAAAAAAAAAATGTATTGCATTTTAGTGTAAATATGAGATCTGAGGTCTTTTTGACCCCACATCTCATATTTAAGAGGTCCTGTCATGCTCTTTTTCTATTACAAGAGATGTTTACATTCCTTTGTAATACTTGACACAATTTTTTTTTTAAAAGAACAGTGTAAAAATAAAAGTAAAATGAATAAGAAAAAAAAATAACATTTTTAACGCGCCCCGTCCTGCCGAGCTCGTGTGCAGAAGCGAACGCATACGTGAGTAGCGCCCGCATATGAAAACAGTGTTCAAACCACACGTGAGGTATTACCGCGATCAGTAGAGTGAGAGCAATAATTCTAGCCCTAGACCTCCTCTGTAACTTAAAACATGCAAACTGTAGAATATGGAGATTTTTAAGGGTAAAAGTTTGCTGCCATTCCACGAGCGGGCGCAATTTTGAAGCGTGACGTGTTGGGTATCAATTTACTCGGCGTAACATCATCTTTCACAATATAAAAAAAAATTGGGCTACCTTTATTGTTGTCTTATTTTTTTTAATGCAAAAAAATTTATTTTTTCCCAAAAAAAAGTGCGCTTGTAAGACCGCTGCGCAAATGCGGTTTGACAGAAAGTGCAACGACTGCCATTTTATTCTCTAGGGTGTTAGAAAAAAAAAAACAATATATAATGTTTGTGGGTTCTAAGTGATTTTCTAGCAAAAAAAAAAAGATTTTAACTTTGGTGTAAAAATCTCAGAAAGAGGCTTGGTCCTTAAAGGGGTTGTAAACCTTTGTGTATCCTATGCATTAAGGTGAAAAAACACCTGGCAGTGACCGCTCCACCCCCCCCCCCCCTCCGTTTTACTTACCTGAGCCCTGGAACTTGACCCGCCGGGGACGAGCTGTCTCTCTGCCCGGGATTCTCAGCACTTGATTGGATAGATTGATAGCAGAGCAGCCATTGGCTCTGGCTGCTGTTAATCAAATCCAATGACGCGGGGGGCGAGTCCAAGTCATACATTCGGCAGCTATGGACACCGAATGCTGGACTCAGGAGCATGCCCGCAAGGTAACCCTCTCGGGGAAGCGCTTCTGCCGAGGGGGTTATCTGATACGGGGAGGAGCAGCGAGAGCCGCCGGGGGACCCCAGAAGACTAGGTTCGGGGCCACTCTGTGCAAAATGAGCTGCACAGTGGAGGTAAGTATGATATGTTTGTTATTTTAAATTAAAAAAAAAAAAAACCCTTACAATCCACTTTAAGTGGTTTTAACAAATTCCATACAAAATACTTAGCACCACCAAAATGATACTTGGTTCTGTATTCTCTAAAATAGACGGTATTGGGAGGTGGGGGGGGGGGGGGTGGAACCAAGGGATGGTAATCAGAGGTGGGTAGGGGCGGAACCAAGAGTCAGTGCTCGGAGGTGGGTAGGGGCGAAACCAAGGGTAAGTGCTCGGAGGTGGGTAGGGGCGGAACCAAGGGTAAGTGCTCGGAGGTGGGTAGGGGCGGAACCAAGGGTAAGTGCTCGGAGGTGGGTAGGGGCGGAACCAAGGGTCAGTGCTCGGAGGTGGGTAGCTGCCGAATGTATGACTTGGCCCCGCTCCCCGCGTCATTGGATTTGATTAACAGCAGCCGGAGCCAATGGCTGCTCTGCTATCAATCTATCCAATCAAGTGCTGAGAATCTCGGGCAGAGAGACAGCGCTTCCCCGGCGGGTCAAGTTCCAGGGCTCAGATAAGTAAAACAGGGGGGGGGGGGGGGGTGGAGCGGTCACTGCCAGGTGTTTTTTCACCTTAAAGCATAGGATACACAAAGGTTTACAACCGCTTTAAGGACCAAGCCTCTTTCTGAGATTTGGTATTTACACCAAAGTTAAAATCTTTTTTTTTTTTTTTGCTAGAAAATCACTTAGAACCCACAAACATTATATATTGTTTTTTTTTTCTAACACCCTAGAGAATAAAATGGCGGTCGTTGCACTTTCTGTCAAACCGCATTTGCGCAGCGGTCTTACAAGCGCACTTTTTTTTGGGAAAAAATAAAAAATTTTTGCATTAAAATAAATAAGACAACAATAAAGGTAGCCCAATTTTTTTTTATATTGTGAAAGAAGTTGTTATGCCGAGTAAATTGATACCCAACATGTCACGCTTCAAAATTGCGCCCGCTCATGGAATGGCGGCAAACTTTTACCCTTAAAAATCTCCATATTCTACAGGTTGCATGTTTTGAGTTACAGAGGAGGTCTAGGGCTAGAATTATTGCTCTCACTCTACTGATTGCGGTGATACCTCACGTGTGGTTTGAACACTGTTTTAATATGCGGGCGCTACTCACGTATGCGTTCACTTCTGCACGCGAGCTTGGCGGGACGGGGCGCGTTAAAAATTTTATTTTTTTTTCTTATTCATTTTACTTTTATTTTTAAACTGTTCTTTTGAAAATTGTCACTTTTATTCCTATTACAAAGGAAGGTGGTAGGTGGTCGGAGGTGGGTAGGGGCGGAACCAAGGGTCAGTGCTCGGAGGTGGGTAGGGGCGGAACCAAGGGTCAGTGCTCGAAGGTGGGTAGGGGTGGAACCAAGGGTCGGTGCTCGGAGGTGGGTAGGGGCGGAACCAAGGGTCAGTGCTCGGAGGTGGGTAGGGGCAGAACCAAGGGTCAGTGCTCAGAGGTCGGTAGGGGCGGAACCAAGGGTCAGTGCTCAGAGGTCGGTAGGGGCGGAACCAAGGGTCAGAGGTGGGTAGGGGTGGAACCAAGGGTCAGTACTCGGAGGTGGATAGGCGGCGAAACCAAGGGTCAGTGCACGGAGGTGGGTAGGGGCGGAACCAAGGGTCAGTCCTCGGAGGTGGGTAGGGGCGGAACCAAGGGTCAGTGCTTGGAGGTGGATAGGGGCGGAACCAAGGGTCAGTGCTTGGAGGTGGGTAGGGGCGGAACCAAGGGTCAGTGCTTGGAGGTGGGTAGGGGCGGAACCAAGGGTCAGTGCTTGGAGGTGGGTAGGGGCGGAACCAAGGGTCAGTGCTTGGAGGTGGGAAGGAGGCGGAGACAAGAAGTGACTCAGAAGGGGGGAGTTCCTGCACCTATTCTATGGAGAAAAAAAAAACCCTGACCCAGATATATAACCTAATGATAAGGGAATAGTCTGCTTTACCCTCTGCATGACTCCCCATCCCCCTGCTCTTATAATTTGCTTCTTATGGAATATTTGTGTACAGATGAGATTCTGGGCATTTTGAAACCTCTTATTTGCATTCCACAGTCTGTCGTATCTGTATTTGTGTGATGACGACTAATCACATTCACAATGTCGGCCTTCTGTTTTTCAGGTCTACGCCATCATATCCGTCCAGTTACTGGTCACTGTCGGCATTGTGGCGATCTTCACATTTGTGTAGGTTTTATATTCATCGTCTCCTCTGTCCTATTGCCATTTTGTAATGCCATGTTCATAGATTTTGATTGGTGAATATAAATGCTCTTAAAGTCAATATATTCAAGCTTTTTAACCCCTTTTTATGACCACCCAACACATATGTGTGCAGCGGCAAAATTGTGGGCTTTAACGCTTACATGCAGCATGTATGCGTCGCTGGTCCTGCAAATGTTTATGTGCTGAAAGCGCACTCACTGCACAATTATCAGCACATGGACTGAGCTGTTGAAGATAGCTCTCTGTCCAGACTAAAGATTGGTAGCTAACGGGATTGGCTTCCAATCACGTCATTTTTGACCTGTCAAATCGCATGACAAATCGCTCCATTGTGAACAAAGGCTTATTGTATAAGCTTTATTGAATAAGCTGAAGTTAGAAGCTGATTGGCTGCCACGCACAGATGCACCAGATTTTTCACTCTTCGGTTTTAGTGAATCAACCCCCACAGTGTGTGTGATCCGAGACGTCCAATAGCGGCTCAGTACCCTGGCATTGATTGGTGCACTGGTGTTCACCACTATTCTGCTTTTAGACCTTCAGAGGTGGGTAAGCGGTTCATTAATCTGTTTCACTAGGATGGGAGTTATATTTTTTATTATTATTCTACAGGATTTCTATAGCTCCAACAGTTTGTACAGCACATTTGTTTTTTTTGTTTTTTTTAATGTTCTTTTTTACTAAGAATTGGCCAACTTCAGGCAGATATAATAAAGCTCTGTATTCATTAATAAATCATGTATTTTAAATACAAGGAGTGTAAAGCCTCGTACACACGATCAGATTTTCCGCAAACAAAGCGTCAGACTTTTGTCCGAAGGGCGTTAGCCAGCAACTTGTCTTGCATACAAAAGGCACACAATTGTCGGCCAACAAACACGAACGTAGTGACGTACTACGTGGCTTTTCAGCTCTTTAGCGCCACCCTTTGGGCTCCTTCTGCTAAGGTCGTGTTTGGTGAGCATTGATTCCGAGCATGCGTGTTTGTACTTTGGACTTTTGTCTGACGGACTTGTGTACGCACGATCGGAAATTCTGACAACAGACTGTTGTCCGCGGAAAATTTATATGCCTGCCATCCAACATTTGTCCACGGAAAATCTGACAACAATTGTCTGATGGAAGAAAGAAAGAGGCTTCCAACATATCAAATGTAGAGTGTGGTGGTCCCATCCCTTGCGTATTAGACCAAAGAAGAATACCCCCTTTAGTGG
Organism: Lithobates septentrionalis; assembly: GCA_037952835.1. Taxonomy (NCBI): domain Eukaryota; kingdom Metazoa; phylum Chordata; class Amphibia; order Anura; family Ranidae; genus Lithobates; species Lithobates septentrionalis. The sequence goes on from JBBDGP010003363.1 coordinate 159,682, forward strand.
GACTTTAATAGACCACCAACTCTTGAGATAAAAAATGTTTTTAATTGTATACTATAAAAAGACGTGAAAACGTCTACAACATAAAAAAATACATTCCATACAGGAACAGAGCAGAAGATATACAGAAGAAAATGATAATGTTAAATGTACTATCCTAGGGGTGATACACCCCGATACCCAACGCGTTTCCAGTATTCTGATACCTTCATCAGGGTTTTGAGAGTTGAAAATGTTTTACAAATGTATAAGTATAATTCCACTCATTCCTCATTCCACTGGAACTTATACATTTGTAAAACATCTTCAACTCTCAAACCCCTGATGAAGGTATCAGAATACTGGAAACACGTCAGGTATCGGGGTATATCACCCCTAGGAGAGTACATTTAACATTATCATTTTCTCTGTATATCTTCTGCTCTGTTCCTGTATGGAATGTATTTTTTGTATGTTGTAGACGTTTTCACGTCTTTTTATTGTATACCATTAAAAACATATTTTTTATCTCAAGAGTTGGTGGTCTATTAAAGTCCCACTAAGAGGGGTATTCTTCTTTGGTACAATTGTCTGATGGAGCGTACAAACGGTCAGATTTTAGGCCAACAGTCTGTCAACACACATTTCCCGTCGGAATATCCGATCGTGTGTACGAGGCTTTAGTACCTGAATTTCACTTGGGATCAGCCTTTGCAATCCATTGGGAGAATCAATGGGAGAATCAGGCAAAGAACTAGTCAGCTGTGCTACAGTATTCATGTGTTAACAAGGAGCATGCTGATAGGAGAAGAGAGCAGAGTGATGGAGATGAGCTCATCAGTCAGCTGCTTCTCCCTTTACTGTAAAATAACAGGCTGGGTGAGGAATAAGATTATAAGACCCCTTTTCACACGATAGTCCCGCTCGGATCTGCCTGTAGGTTTTTCAGGCAGAACCGAGCGCGCCATTGACTTGTATAGGCAGTCGGATATCAGCGGAGATGAGTCCGCTGACACCTGCCTGCCATCCGATTAGATGAGATCCGCTTTAAAACAGACAGATGGCGATAGGTTCGCCATCCGTCCAGCGGATCGGATGAGAACAGACAGGAGGTCCGTTTTCATCCGATCTTCCCATAGAGAACAGCGAGGCTCTGACAGCTCCGTCCCTGCACAGTGAGCAGAGAGACGGACCTGTCATCCGCCTGCTCAGCGGGGATCAACGGAGCGATCCCCCGCTAAGCGGATCCGCTCCGTGTGAAAGGGGCCTTAATGAAGTTCCAGCCTGGGTGAAAAAAATGTATGATGTCGGCACCCCAGCCAATCTTCGGATCGACTCCCGGGTGCTGCCACCGCCATTCCTGGTAAGGGAACCCAGTAGTGAAGCCCTTTAGCTTCACAGCGGGTTCCCTACTCCGCGAATGCACTTTCTAATTGGACCGGCAGCGGAGGAAGAAGAAGGGGGGCCAGACTTCCGGGAGATTGGGCCGCGGTCCCCCGTCCCAACCCCCCCCCTCCTCCCCCCTGAAAGTTGCCCAATGTGGCCCCGGAAGGGGGGGGGAGGAAGCGTATAAGCAAGAGTTCCACTTTTGGGTGGAACTCCGCTTTAACTGCAGGAAAAAAAAAAAAATCAGGTCTCCTCCTCTGCCAGGCAGGGCTGTGCTGTGTGGCTGAGCTGTGTAAATATCAGGATTGGATAGACAGAAGTACAAATCGTTTGGCAGGTAATACAGTTCCTGTATATATAATTTACTCTGTGTGTTAACTGTTTGAAGTTCAGCCATTACCTTATAAATCGTTTCTTTATCTTGCCAGGTGTCATTTTATTACTACCTTTATAAAGACACTCTTTCTTGCTCTCCTTATACTGACCGTTGTAAGCAGAGATAACCCTTATCATCATCTCTGTGAATTGATTTTTGCAGTCTGATAACAATAATAAATAATAATAATAAAAGTCGATAAAACAAGGTACACGGGATGACTATGAAGTGTTCATTCATTTCAGCCGATTGTACTCGGATTCAAATGTGTCTAGAGTCAAAACTTCCGAAGAGTCTACACCAGGGATAGGCAACCTTTATAGAGGTGGAGATCTACCTGAACAACATGGGAGGAGTCAACAAACACCGGGCACAATGTCGTCTCCTTACACCTGATCTAAACCTCTAATTGCCGTACTACCGTGTCACAATCGTTTGCGTGGCACAGCAATCATAGATTTAAATCAGGTGGTGAGGAGGTAACATATCGCCTCCTCCCCACCTGTTAAACGCACTTGGATCGCTTTTCAGGGGAGCAGCAGTGCCTACTGCACTTGTGAATGAGCCCTTAGTTGCATTCGACAGCGGCACCCTTCACACTGACCTGAAGATCTCTTCTTTCCTGCTGCTGGCACCACTCTGGAGACCTCTATCCAGGCTAAGAGGTGGAGTGCAGTTGGTATCACTCCGCATGGGACAGGATCCGGCACTACAGAGGAGGCATCAGCTTATGTGGCTCTTGCTCCCTACTACATCTCCATATTTGCAAGGAGTCCCTCTGCATTGCACTCTGTTTGATGCTCTGGGATAGTGCCCAGACTGAGCTCTATCAGTCACCTGGCCGCAATCTACTGATAGATCGCAATCTACAGGTTGCTGACCCCAAATCTACACCTTGGGTGCTCAAATTGTGGCTCCCCCCCAGCTGTTGCTGAACTACAAAACCAATGAGGCATTGCAAGGCTGACAGTTACAAGCATGATTACCAAATGCATAAGCATGATGGGAATTGTAGTTCCGCAACAGCTGGAGGGCCATAGGTTGCGCACCCATGATCTAAACATTTCTTATCCTAATGTTATCTCTCATGTACAAGCAATAAATCAATATTTCGCATCCAAGTGACTTTTATGGATTCAGAGCAGTTTGTGCTAAAGGAGGTATCGGACTGATGCAAGGCTGCTGATAATAAGCACAAGTCTATCTAAGGCCCGGCCTTACACGGTGCAAATTCGCATAATTCCCGTTTGCACAATTCCCCCATCAACACAGACAGTGCTGACAGGGGAATCGGCAATTGTCTTCTCCCAGCAGAGGGCCGAGGGAAGCCGTCCATGCCGGGAGAAGACTGAGATTAACGCTAGTGGCTATAGCAGCCGTTAGCAATAATCGCAAGAGAATCCAGCAGGCTGGTTTTACCCAAGTTGACCGATCTATCAACTTGGTACATTTAGCCTGCCCACTAACTGTTCGAATCGAGATTCGAACCATGTATGGCCGGCCTTAAGCAATTTAAAACAAACAAATCTTTAAATGGAGACATGTCTATTGATTAGTATAAATGCCATAGACTCCAGTATATACCAAAGTACACGAGCAACCTAGTTGTTCATGTACTTTGGTGTATATTGGAGTCTGTGTTATTTATACTACCCAATATATAAAGTTTTTTTTTTTCTTTTGATTTTCTATGACAAGGAGTTGAGTTGTATCCAGGCAAAGATATTGAGTAGATATACAGGAAGCTTTTTCCCCATCTATAAATTGGTATATCTAAAGCAATAACTTTTTATGGATAAAGAAGGGAAGGGTTAAAATACTGCCTAATGGGGTCCAAAGCCCTACTCCACATGAGCCCTGCTTTCCATACATTGAATACTCCATAGAAGCCATTGTTTCCATGCACTGAATACTCCATAGAACCCAAGGTTTCCATACATCGAATACTGCATAAAAGCCATGGTTTCCATACATTGAATACTCCATAGAAGCCATTGTTTCCATGCACTGAATATGCCATAGAAGCCATGGTTTCCATACATTGAATACTCCATCAGGGCCATGGTTTCCATACATTGAATACTACATCGGGGCCATGGTTTCCAAACATTGAAAACTCCATAAAAGCCCTGGTTTCCATACAGTAAATACTCCATATAACCTATGGTTACCATATTCCATAGAAGCCATGGTTTCCATACTCTGTATACTCCATGGAAGCCATGGTTCCCATACATTGAATACTCCATAGGAGCCATGGTTTCCAAACATTGAATACCCCATAGAAGCCATGGTTTCCATACTCCATAGAAGCCATGGTTTCCATACTCCATAGAAGCCATGGTTTCCATACTCCATAGAAGCCATGGTTTCCATACTCCATAAAAGCCATGGTTTCCATACTCTGTATACTCCATAGAAGCCATGATTTTTATACATTGAATACTCCATAGAAGCCATGGTTTCCAAACATTGAATACTCCATAGAAGCCCTACTTTCCATACAGTAAATACGCCATAGAACCTATGGTTTCCATACTCCATAAAAGCCATGGTTTCCATACTCTGTATAGATTATAGAAGCCATGGTTTCCAAACAATGAATACTCCATCAAAGCCATGGTTTCCATACATTGAATACTCCATAAAAGCTAAGATTTCTATACATTGTATACCCCATAGAAACCATGGTTTCCACGCACAGTATTCCATAGAAGCCATGGTTTCCACGCACTGAATACTCCATAGAAGCCATGTTTTCCATACATTGAATACTCCATAGAAGCCATAGTTTCTATACACTGCACTGATGATGGCCAAAAAGCTGTACGCCATTTAGAAATAATGCCAATATACTACTAGGCCATATTTGGCCATTGGGGTGTAAAGGGGAAATCTTCCGGTGGGGATAACTGTCCCAGTGACAACTGTCTAAAGCTGAGCTTACACTATAGATTTTTGAATGAAAATTCACACAAAAATTCTGAGTAAATTCAATAATTTGACGAACGTCATTCAAAAGGACTTCAAAATTTTGTTTGCTTTTAACATTTGATTTTGGAGCGAATAGACAATTCTAGAACGAAAACCACAATCAAAAGGTACTATATCAATAAAAAATTTCTATCTCGCTCCTTCGAAATTTTCTTGTCACTGTAGTTGATAACGAACAGTAATTTGACCCCACTAACGATTAGAAAATCAAACGAACGTTCTTAATGCAAACAAATTCAAACAAAATTCTACTACTGTATGGTCAGCTGAAGAGGGGTAAGCTATGACGTTATCCGACAAGGGGGGCTTACCCAGGGTTGACTCCCGTTGCAGAGAGGTGGTAAAGGAGAGCAAATTTTAAAGCTAAACCCCAACCAGAAACAACAAAATACAAATAAATGGCCCATTAAAAGGGAAAATAAGAAAATCCGCTTTTGCTGAAACATTCACCTTTTAATCCAGAGATTTTCCCAGCAGTAATTTTATTCTACCACTAGATGTCCTCAGTCTGATGACCAGTTTTCTTCAGCTGTCTTCCTCTGAGCCCAAGTTTCCCTTGACTCGCCCCGGCCAGTGACTAGGCATTGCAAGGAAAAGAAACATCACGATGAGCTCATCTCCTATCAGCATGCTCTTTGAACTGCAACACACCTAATTGGCTCCATGTGCAGCTTCTTCCTCTCGCACTCCAGCCATGCTGTACAGGGAAATTTAAGTACTTAAACTGCTTGTATTTAAAAAATATTTTTTAATAGTTACAGAGCTGCATTCATTTGTGTCTTTTATCTCTGCTTATCTAAATCTAAATAATTTCCCTTTTGGGATTATTAAAGTAATCTGAATCAAATTTTGTATTTTGTACAGGACACCGCTGCGCAGCTTTGTGCAACACAATCCTGCCGTCTACTATGCTTCATAGTAAGTACACACATTCCTACCCAATGTGTATGTGATATGTCATGTTGTGTCTCTGTGTTTAATAACTTGTCATTTTCATTTCACAGCGGTGTGTTCTTCGTCACCTACATAGTCCTGGCCTGCTGTGAGGGGCCCAGGTGAGTCTCTACATTGCTATATATATATATGTAAAACCCAAACTGGCTTCTTATTAGACATGTGCAATTTGTTTCGTTCTGAATTCGTTTTTTTTCTTTGAAATTTGACAAATGTATTAATTCGGAAATATTTGAGTTAACGAAAACCCGTTGAAAATAAGAACAAAAATCCAAAAATGCAAAAGAACGAAAATCTGAAAATCCGAAATAACTAACTAATAATAACGATTACTAACTATTAAATTCTAATGAATGAATCGGTCACCGCCGGAAGTCAAGCATAGAGATTTCTGGTGACCAGATTGGTCCCCAGTCATCTCTGTGACCCTCGGAGGCCCGGGCGCGACGTTATGACGTCACATCTGGGCCTGCGGAAGGAAGCAATGGGGGGGACACGGCTGGAAAGGCCGAGAGAGTTTATTTTATTTTTTGGATCTCAGCCTTTCCAGCCTGAAGAAGAGATGTGGGATCTTATAGACCCCACATATCTCCATAAAGAGGACCTGTCACGCACTATACCTATTACAAGGGATTTGTATTCCTTGTAATAGGAATAAAAGTAATCGAACAAAAGAAATTTAAAGAGGGTGTAAAAATAAAAGTAAAATAAAGTATAAAACATTTTTTTTTACGCGTCCCTGTCCCAGCGGGCTTGCGCACAAAAGCCAACGTATACGTAAGTCGTGCCCACATATATAAACGTTTAAATCACATATGTGGGATATCACCGCGTGCTTAAAGCTGCATTCACACCTGAGCGTTTCATAGTCAGGCATTTTTACCGCACTTTACAGTGATTTCACAGCAATTTCGCCACGTTTTACCGTGAATTTGCCGCAATTTTGTTCAGGTCACCAATGTAAAAGGCAGAAAAACGCCTGTAATCTGCCCCAAAGAAGCTCATGTTCTTTTTTTGAGCTTAGGGCGTTTTTCAGGCATTTTGCTTCAGGTGACAAAACGCTCAGATGTGAACAGGTGCCCTTGAAATTAATGGGATTTTGCTTGTTGGGCGTTTTTCAGGCAATTTTTGAGCGTTTTACAAGCGTTTTATGAGCTGAAAACTCATAAAATGCTTGGTGTGAATGCAGCCTTAGAGCGAGAGCAACAATTCTAGATCTCCTCTGTAACTCTAAACATGTAACCTGTAAAAAAAAATTTTGCAATTTTAAAGAAAGACATGTTAGGTATTTATTTACTCGGTTTAACATCATCTTTCACATTTTACAAAAAAATTGGGCTAACTTTAGTGTTTTTTTGTTTTTTTTAATTCATGAAACTGCGTTTGCGCAAATACCATGCGACAAAAAAAGTTGCAACAACATTTTATTCCCTAGGGTCTCTGCTAAAAAAAAACATATATAATGTTTGGGGGTTCTGAGTAATTTTCTAGAAAAAAATGATCATTTTTACATGTAGGAGCGAAGTGCCAGAATTGGCCCGGATGGTTAAAGCCCCTTAAAGCTCAGTTCCAGATTCAACTCCCTCTACATTTCTGTATACCTTTATTTTTGGCTGGCCACGTCACGTGGCACATGTGCTTCTTGGTCATCTTCACGCTTTTGCAGCACTGGGTGGTCTTTAATGATGTAATGACATCAGTGGCACTCCTGGCAGGATTGTTATGCAAGTGCATAGGCCCTTCCCCATCCAAAGAGCATTGAGTCTTCATGGGACAGCGCTGGAGATAAGGTGAGTATTGCAGCTAGAGCTGATTTTTGAATTGTTAAAGCTACACAAAATATTAATATAAAAAAAATTAAAAAAATTAACAAAAGCAGTAAAACAAATTGGGCTTTAAAAGTCTCTTTATTTTTGCCCCCCCCCCCCCCTTGACCTCAATACATCTCACCAAAATGTCCTGATATATTTTTTTTTTAAATGACATTGTAACTAATTGTAAATTCCTAATTTTGCTCATCCCTCAAAGTTAAAATAGTTTCCTTCTAACGTACATTTTTTTTTGGCTGTGGATCTTAGGATTGTTATAACCTTGTTAAATCTCTTTCGCCTTTCAGGAGGCGCTTCCCCTGGAATATAATCCTTCTGGCTATATTTGTGAGTATCTACCATTTTATGCTATTCTTTTTATCCTGTTAGTTGCTATCGGCTCCTCACCTTTTTATAAGGGCTCGTTCACGTGTGCTTTGCTCTTTGAAGAGCGATCTACATTTTGATCACTCCTCAGAGAGCATTTGGGACACTGGTACTTTAATACATGTGTTTTGGCGCTGTCCCAAAATTATTTTTTTAATTCAATTGTCCCAAATTGTTTAGATAGAGGCATGATGTTGTGGATCTCATCAGGCTGCCTTCTGATCCTTGTGTTGAATTAAACCCACTGATTTGCATCTTGGGCTTGTTGCAGATACCTGAGGAAAACAGTTTACCTACTATAGCCATAAGTAGATGATTTTATTTATTCAGAAAGCTTATAGCCATGAAATGGCTTTCATCTACCCCTCCGACATTTGCGCAGTTGTAGGCAGGTGGTAGAGCAGGTCCCCTTTAAGGTGCCTCCTACCCCTGGGAGAAGGTTGGGAGTTTAAGCAGGACCAAGGAGGGAGGTGGGTCAGACTGGAGAGGAAGGAGAAGAAGCTCCATCTAACTACTGTGCTCCTGCTCTTCCTCCTTTTGGGGAGTTGGTTTACCCCTCTCGGTTCTGCCCCTCCTTACCCAAGGAAGAGTAGAGTAGCAGGCCTACAGGGAGTGACTGTCCTTTTGCAGAAGATATGAGCAGCCTCCGACAGGACCTAAGACCATATGTTCTTTATGTGCTGCCATTGTGTTGGGGTCTGCGACCAGAAAAGAGCCATGTTAATAATTGAACTACATCCAGCCTTGGCTATGCCCTATTCGGTCACAATGCTGCTTTGAAGAGCGCGAGGCTGGGTTGACACCATTGCGAATTCCCCACATTAAATTCGCAATAGCAGGAGATTTTGACCAGCTCTCTCTATGGAGTCGGTTCACATATCTACGCAGCAGGTCCGTCTTTTGGTCCGTTTCAGGTCCAAATTCAGGCTGAAATTGGACCTGAAACAGTGAAGCCAGGACGCATCGCACCCCCTGCTGTGAGCAGGATGCGGAGATGGTGTGAACCCAGCCTAAGTGTGTTCTACTGATGTCACCTGGCTGTCGGCCTTGAGAAAAGGTACCCCTGGGAGTGAGGAGGCGAAGCAATGCAGTCAGGAGGGTGGAGAGGGTAGTCAGTCACCGCCCGCCAACCACACAACGGAGAGAGTCGTTGGGCAAAATATGGTATTGCCGGAAGGTGTTGGCTCGGCTGCTTGCTATGGCCATGCATCAAAGGAAGGGGAATAGCGATTCCTTCCAATTGCAGCATTACATACTCCTGTTTTCCAGTCCCATGTAAGTAACCAGATCATAACATCTTCTTCTATTCCCCTTCCTTTGATCCTGGAGTTCTTACCTACTTATCAGTATTTATATATATTTTTTATAGACGGATGCATCCGCTCCTGATCAAGTGTTTTTACACGAAATGCGTGGAGCGTTGACAGGATGCAACCTTGTTTTAGGCAATCACCATCGCATCTTTTTATAATTCCTGTTATACTCGTTATTCTCTTACACGGAGTGTACACTCTTTACATTGGTCACTGGAATGTGCTGCTATTTCGTTTTTAAGGTTATACATACATGAACCATTAGGAATATATATTTATATATTCTAATTCTATGTATCTATGAACTGTACTACTACTTCATTTAACAATTACATATATGTAGTGGCTTTTAATGTACATACTGAGTGCAATTCTATACTCTCTTTATGATAATAAACTCATTAAGTCACTATGGGTGAAATTTACTAAAACTGGAGCATTTGAAATCTGATGCAGCTGTGCATGGTAGCCAATCAGCTTCTAACTTCAGCTGGTTGAATTAAACTTTGACAATAAAACCTGGAAGCCGATTGGTTTCTATGCAGAGCTGCACTAGACTTTGCACGATCCAGTTTTAGTAAATCTCCCCTTATATATGCATTACCTTATTCAGCTGCCACTTGCCTCACATAAAGTCCCGACTTCCTTTCTATGTTTTACTGTTGGAATATTGGTGAGAGGGACGCACTGGACACCTTTGCTGCCATTGTGCTATGTGTTGGGTGTCCAGTGCGCCCCTGTGCCTTTAAGGAGGGGTGGGCTCCTTCCAGGCTCATCTTCCCTCTGCCTATCCATTAGAATGCATGTTCTTCTACTATGGAGGCTCTCAAAAATGTAGAGTTATGACTGCAGATAATAATGGGGTACCATGAAGTGGCTCTGCAGCTTATACATGTACAGTGGAACCTTGGTTAACAAGTAACACGGTTAAAGAGGGTTTTGAAAGACGAGCAACTTTTTTTTTTAAATCCTGACTCGGTTTGCGAGTGTTGTCTCGCAAAACGAGCAGCATTCAAGCTAATGTGCTGTGCAGTATCGCATTTGGCCAGAGGTGCGGGGGCCGCCGGTGACATTCGGAATGGTTCGGAGCCATTCTGAGCCGTTCGGAAATACTCTGAATCACTCGGAAATATTCGGATACACTAGGAAATACTCTGTTCACGAGGGTTTCCGAGTTCAGCCGAGCTGTCCCCGAGTATTTCCGAGTCTCTCTGGCACCCCCCCACCTCTGGCCACATGAGGTATTGCATGCAATAAAAGTCAATCTGGAACAAATTATCTTTGTTTCTATTGACTTCTATGGGGAAACTCTCTGTGATATGCGAGTGTTTTGGATTACAAGCATTCTCCTGGAACAGATTATGATCGTAATCCAAGGTTCCACCGTATTTGCATATTTGTGTGCAAATATGTCCTGTCCAACATATTGTCAGAAAGGACATTTCGGTTGGTTTGAGGCTGGTTGGTGAGTTGAGCTGGAAATTTCCGTTTGGTTTTGTTTGACAATTAATGGAGTCTCCCTATGTTCTTAGAACATCACCCCGAAATAATGCTCCACAGTATCTCGGGTCGGTGAGGACGATGACACTCCTCATCATGTTGTGGATAATGCAACTAGTGACCCCCTAAGTTCCTAAGGAGCAAATACCGAGGCAAGAGACTTTTTCTTCTGCCATTCCACTTATTACTAGGATAAGCTATTAAAATTTATCCATTGGGGTTTATGGAAAAGATACATTTGTACTTTACAGTTCTGTGTTTTGATTGTCTGCAGTTTACATAACTTGAAATATTTCCTTTTTTCAGACTTTGGCCATGTCCTTCATGACTGGGACGATTGCCAGGTACCGTACATCCCATAACTACTATATAAACATGTATTACCGGTGACATTCCCAGAATCTTCCTCCAGTGTTTATAGAACCTTTTCCACTTATCAATATGTTATGTTTAAAGTGAATCTGTGCTTTGCCATGCAGGGCCAAACAGGTTGACTTTGTGCATGTGCTACACAATAATAAATACACAGACCACTGGTATACTTTAACCTTACAAACAGGCTTTTATGGCATGTGTTCTTCTTTAACAAGTAAAATGACTGTTCAAAGGAAAAAATGTATTTTTACTTGTAATTACAGTATATAATGCATTGCTGTACTTCATTATCATGCTTGACGACTATGCCAACTGCACTTGGAACTAAATTGCAGACCACTTGCCCTTTTACCTTTTCTGTAAGGCTACTTTCACGCTAAAGGCGTTTTCATGCGTTTTATCGCTAAAAATAGCGCATGTAAAGGGCCTCCCATGCCACCCGAACTGGGGCGGCGTGCTTGCAGAACAGGAAAAAAGTCCTGCAAGCAGCATGTTTTGGGCGGTTTGGGATTGCTGTATACACTGCTCCTACACCGCCCCTGCCCATTGGAATGAATGGACAGCACTTCGGAAGCCCCGCAACGCGGGCAGTTTTAACCCTTTCTCTTCGGCTGCTAGCGGGGGTTAAAAGCGCCCAGCTAGCATCCGAAAATCGCTGCTAAAACCACAGTAAAGCCTCACTAAAACGAGCGGCACTTTACTGCCAACGCGGCTGCAGTGTGAAAGCAGCCTAATGCGGCGTACACACAAGCAGACTTTTAGACAGACTAGGTCCGACAGTCTTTCCGACGGACTTTGCAGCGTAGGTCCGCCGGACTTTCAAACGAACGGACTTGGACATACACGGTCTCACCAAAGTCCGACGGATTCGTACGTGATGACGTACACCGGACTAAAATAAGGACGTTGATAGCCAGTAGCCAATAGCTGCCCTAGCGTCGGTTTTAGTCCGTCGGACTAGCATACAGACAAGCGGATTTTTCGACCAGACTCGAGTCCGACGAAGATTTGAAACATGTTTTATTTCTAGGTCTGTCGGACTTTTTGGAAAAAAAAGTCCGCTGGAGCCCACACACGATCGAATTGTCCAACTGAGTCCGGTCCGTCGGACCAAGTCTGCCGCAAAGTCCGCTCGTGTGTACGCGGCATTAGACTTTAAAAACTGAAAACTTTTGAAGGCAGGTCTTTCCTGGGCCCTCTTTAAGTCACCCACATGCTAGGAGGTCTAGGCCTTCTGAGCGCTTCATTCCTGAGTCTGGGAGCCCCTCAAGGGACCCTCTGACCCCACCAGCCAAGCGCATGCCTGCTTCCCCTGGTGTGCAAGTCGGGCGAAATCCCCATCTACAGCGAACCCAGGGCGGGAGTGTTTTTTATCTGGCACCTACTCCCCTGCCCTCCACACCTTCACAGTATGGATGGTGCGGCTGGCTATACAGGCTCCCTGCCTATGTCTAGTGCGGCACGGTGTGGCAGTGGCAGAGCAGCGGGTGCCGGCCAGGTCCCAGAAGCGACCAGGGCGCCCAGTGACAGAAGACACGGGTGGCATCTTTTCCCTGTGGCATCGAAGAGCGTGCACTGCGGATGGAAGGAGCCGGGCGTCGACTGGTGAGGCTTTCTCCACCCCTCACAGAGCCCAACCTGGGAGTAGGAGAGGGATCGCCCGAGTTCCGGTGTGGCGGCGGCTGCTGACATAATCAGCGGGCACCCGCCGGACTCTGGGGCCGGCGACTGCACCCTGGAGCCTGCAGAGGGGAGAAAGCGACAGTGCGGCTTAGTGAACAGAGCCAGTCTGAAGGGGTGCTTGGCAGCTCTGAAGCTGTTGAACTCCCGCGCGCTGCACGGGGATCCAGATCTGCGGCTGGATGTCCTGAGGGACAGAAGCAGCCAGGTGAGCATTTTGTTTCATGTCCTCTTTCTTGTTCTTATTCAATCTCTATTCAAGGGGGCTCCGGGGGGCTTAGTTGACAGCTCAGCAGGGATCGGGTGTGGGGCCGTCAGATTCCTCCGGTCAACAGCTGGCAGCGTCTGCACCAACTTCAGCTGGTAAGGCTTCGAAATACAAAGCGGCTGACAAAGGAGTCGCGGGGGTTGATGGGGTACGTCTGGCAAATGCTGCAAAAATGCGATGTGTATGTGTGTTTTGAAGAGCCTTTGGGTGCACATCTAAGACCAGAAGTGAAGGAGCGTATATGGAAGGGTGAGTATGTGGAAATTGTATTTCTTTGTTGCCATTGGAGAAATTTAACCTTATAGTTAGATCAGATGGATGTAAGAAGGAGGAAGAAAGCGGCGGTATCGGTTGATTACCCGTACGTTCTCAAACTGGTTGCAGGCGTGTGCAATTTTATCTAGTAGTGTCATTGGGGAAAAGGCCCCTGAGAATTGCTTCCCCCTTTTTATTTTGTTATCTGGACTCTATCGGTGAAGCCCATCGAGTCTATGGTGGGGTTGCTTGGTTTCGCTATGACGAGCAATTTTGTCAGCACAAGGCAGTCCGGCCCTCTTTACGATGGGACCACAAAAATTTAATTTTCTGGATGAAACTGATGTTGTCTCTACAGAGTTCAGTTCCTCCCTTTCAGGGTGGGGCCGAGGGTGCGGCAGCCTCTTCACAACCGGCCACAAATCGCAGGTGGTTATGTTGGCAATTCAATGCCGGATCTTGCAGGTTTGGCACCTCATGCTGTTTCCGTCATGACTATTCAGGGTGTGGAGGGTCTCATGCGCTGTCCAGATGCTTCAAGCGTGGAAAAGAAAAAGGAGGTGACGCTGGAAAGAGGGAAGTGAAGGTAGAAAAGATGGCGCCTTTCCTAAAGCGCTATTCTAACAGGAAGGCAGCTCGTGTGTTGCAGCTGAGTTTCTCGTAGGGTTTTTCTGATACCCTGCCAGTTTCTGGTTGATCCTCCTATGGCTGATAGCTTGCAGTCATCTTGTTTACTTTCAGTGGCCGTTTCCAGGAAAACTTTTCAAAGTAGTTGCTTTGGGTCGCATGGCTGGCCTCCTTTTGATTCACCGCCAGTATTTCCCCTTTGAGTATTATCCCCAAAAAAGAACCAAATAAGTTGATAAGTCATCACTTGTCGCATCCTAAAGGGGGTTCAGTGAATGATGCCATTGATCTGGAGCTTTGCATGGTGTCCTATACTTCTTTTGATATGGCAGTGTCGTGGGTTCCTAGGTATGGTAAAGGTACATTGTTGGCCAAAACTGATACTGCGGCAGCCTTTCGTTGGTTGCCGGTACTAGTTGTTGCCATCTGCTGGGGTGCAAATGGCAAGGGAAGAATTTTGTTGATAGATGTTTACCAATGGTCTGTGCCATTTCTTGTTTGTTGTTTGAAATGTTTAGTTCCTTTGAGGAATGGGCGGTTCGGGATGCTTCCGGCCTAATTCAGTCATTCATGACTTAGATGATTTCTTGTGCATAGGGTCTGCTGGAAGTACTATCTATGCCTCACTTTTGGCCACGGTCCATCATGTCTTCCAGTTTTTTGGTGTGCCATTTGGCCCCTAACAAGACGGAGGGCCGGCCACTGAGTTGTAGTTTCTGGGTATTGCCATCGACACCGGGGCGATGGAATGTCGTTTGCCTTTGGACAAACGTGAAGATATGAAGGGGAAGGCAAAAAAAAAAATAATCCAACTTCATGCTGTGTAATCTCTCTTGGGGAAGTTGAATTTTGCTTGCTGTAGTATGCCCATGGGCCACGTTTTTTTTTTGTAGACAACTGGCAGCTGCTATAGCTGGCATTAAGGCGCCACATCCTTATATTGGGCTGGGGTGGGATCAACGTGAGGACTTGCGAGTGTGGGATTAATTTCTGGTTTCTTACAATGGTCTCTCTTTGGCTGGAGCAGGTGATTTCCAATTTTGATCTAGACCTGTTCACTGCTGTGGCGGGCACTTCTGGTTATGGAACCTGCTGTCAGGGTCGTTGAAGTGCTGAGAGTTGGTTGGCCAGTGGAATGGAGGGAGGTTGGTTTAGTGTGTAATTTGGCTGTTTGGGAACTGTTTTCCCATTGTACTCTCCATGGAATTGTGCACGTTTCTGGAGTTAATAACTCCTGGCTGATGCTTTGTCTCGTTTCCAGTGGGACAGATTCCATCAGTTGGCACTGGAAGCGGAGCAGTGAAGAATTCCATGCCCCAAGCAGCTGTGGAGCACTGCATTGCCGCTTCCAAGTTCTCAATTCGTCATTCAGTATGTGCGTCAACTTGGTCCTCATACTGCAGAGTGTCTCAGGAATGGAGCGATCTGATGAATGAGGATGGGGGGTGTTCTCGTAAGGACGATGATGTACACATGGTTTTTCCGCCTATGAGGTTATCTTGTTCTGGGCCGTCTTTGCGCTGGCCATTTTATTTATTTTTTTCGGGGGGCTTTTCGGGTGGGGGAATTGGTAAGCCGTAACAAGTGTGGTGAGGGTGGTTTGAGCATACAGGATGTGTGGTTACGGGACACTACTTGGGTATCCTGTTACGAAAATCTAACACTGATCAGTCGGGGAGGGGTTCTTGGATTGAGTTATGGGGTTCCCTCTTCTCCAGTTTGCCCTGTCCTGGTTGTGGGGGTTTGTTCACGGTTTTGAGCAAATCTTCCTGGAGTTTTCTTTATGCACGCAGAAGGGACAGCAATGTCTCGATTCCAGTTTAGGGCGGTGTTCAGGAAATGCCTGTTGTCCGCTGGTTGGAGTGCAGACAACTGTTCTTCTCATTACTTTATCTGTTGGGTCAGGCTAAGTTGTGTTGTCCAATATAGTTGCCAGGTCTGCGTGGCGTATGGCTCACTCTGTTGAAAAGATCAACAAAGCCAGAATAAAGGTGAACTAGGAGGTAGCTAGTTTTTTGCAGGAGGGTATTCAGCGGGCCTTCAGGTTTGGGGGCGCAACAAGCGCGTAAAGTGTCACGCTCGTGTGCTGTGGCAGGGGGTCTTTTGGGTCTTTGAAGGCAGTGCTAGTTAAATAATTGTGGGTTGGGCCCATCTGAGGTATGGGTGTCCCTTCCTAACAATATGGTGGTAACATTGGGGTATTAATTAGGTTGTATCTGGTAGTACACAAGTGGTTAATTGTCCCTGACCCGGTGTAGTTGCGGCTGGGGGCCTTTGATTGGGTGGCAGATACAGCCAGTTATTCGTGAGTATACAGAGGGTCCCCTAGTTACAAACATCCGACTTACAAACGACTCCTACTTACAAACGGAGGGAGACAACAGGAAGTGAGAGGAAATCTACCCCTTGGAAGGGAAATTCACTCCTGTAAGATCTAATATATGGAAAAGGTACCTCCACAGATGCTTTATCACCAAGGCTTGTTTCCACATGAACCCAAAATTTTCAAAATCCAATTGTCATTGGGGCATAAAGTGAGGTGAAATCTTCTGAACAGGGGTACAGACAGCAAAACAAATGTTACAGGGGTGTTAACCCTTCCCTATGCTATCCAAAAAGCTTAAAAATTGTTTTTTTGGCTGGAGCTACACTTAAAAAATATACCTGTTCCGACTTACAAACAGATTCAACTTAAGAACAAACCTACAGTCCCTATCTTGTTTGTAACCCGGGGACCCCCTGTATAAGCCTTCAAAGACCTTAGACCGGGCATAAGCTGAGGTTGGTTTATTTGTTATGCATTGACTGTATTATATGCATTAAACTTGTTTTCTTGTGAATGTTTTACTTAATGGTTTGTAATAAAAGGCTGGAGCCATTGGACTCCAAATAAAATGTGTCGTCTGGTCATTTTGGAGGGGGGATTGGTCAAGTGTTTAATGTTTTATAGATAATCAGAGTCTCTACACTCTGCAGGTCCCTCAGTCTTGCAAACTAACAGGTAAAAAGGTCGGACAAGTTTAGTTTACAAAAAAGAATGATGTGCTATTCAGAGACACAATTGAGGTTGTGACCCGGAAGATGAGGAAGTCGCCTCTTTCCTCAGAAACCACACACCTACAGTACGTGATGAAATGAGGGTAGCGTTGTCTTACTCCGTTTGGCATTCTGTGTATAAAATCATTAGACGTCAAAAATAACTAGGGGTGCACGGAATGGAAATTTTGGTGCTGAAACCGATTACGAAAATGAAGGATGCACTTGGCCGAAAACCAATACCGAAAATGACAGTTTTAAAAAAATATTTATATTATTTTTATATATCATTGTATTATATTCAACTTTTGGTACAATGTTTTTATTGGAAAAAAAAAAGGGGGAAAAACCCCAGATAACGAATTCCCATGCAGGGGATATGTACAAAAAACATAAAAAAGAGGTTTACATAAAAGTACATAATGAAACATGTTTTAAGAGTGTATTTTATCAACTGAAATTGACCTACCAGGGCCGGAGGTCAGTGCGCTATGCCCAAGCCATGGGGCCCAGGGGCTGAGGCAGACACGGGTGAGCGGAGTTGTCCACAAAACAGGGAAGAGTGTGACAAACAAACACGAGAAGAGAGAGAAAAAAAAAAAAAGGAAAAGAGAAAAAGGGAAAGAACACATATACCACAACGGGGGGGGGAAGGAGGGAGGGAGGTAAGTGTAGAGCAGAGCGGGAGGAGGGGGGGGGAAAGGGGTCCCCCAGGCTGGAGGTTAGTTCAAATTGAATTTACAGACCTAGACTAGTCGGATTTAGGTTGGGGAGTGTGTAGGACCACCACGGGGCCCATACCTTAAGAAAGTATTATATTCAACTTTTTAATTAACATCATCAATTTAAATTAATATGAATTTATTGTTTGCCATTATTGGCACCTTTTAGTGCAAGAAAGGTCAAGAAAAATGCAGTCTGCAGTCTCTAACCATCTCTTGTATCATGTCTGCATTCTCTTACTTCAACTTAAACACACTGCTAATAGTATTAGCAAAATTTCCATTTGATGCACCTCTAGCAGATATGATACAGAAGATAGTCAGAGACTGCAGACATGTTACAGGAGATCAATGCAGCCTCACCGGTGTCCATCAAATGCAGCCTGCTTGTGCCCAGTAACCTCACCAGTGCCCGTCATATGCAGTCTACCAGTGCCCGTCATATTTTTTTTTTTTTTTTTTTTTTTTTTCTATCCACATCAGCAAACTTTTAGAGAGATTTTAAGTCAGCTGCGTCATTTACGCTGCGCCCCCTCTCTTTTTCGCATCATTGTGGCTTAAGGAAAATTGTGGTCTCTTTAATTTTACCAATATTTCCCTTTCCTTTTTATCCATTTAAAGTATCAATATTTACTTATCTGCTTTTGTAAACTTTTTTATTTCCCCTACCCTCCTCCCTCCCCCCAAAGAAAAAAAAAAAAAAAAAAAAAAAAAAAAAAAAAGGAACGGAGGGAAGAAAACCCCTCCTCCCTCTCCCCTCCATGGTCCTCAAGCCTCTATAATTGTCAAATACTTTTCTGTGTTCCTATACTCATGCCATCTTGCCCACGTCTTAGAGTATTTATCTCGCCGGCCTTCCATCGTGTGTTTTGCTTCTTCCATTCCTCTAGCCCATTCTACCCTTATTATCCAATCCTTCATCCTTGGGGCTTCTACCCCTTTCCAGTGACAAGGGATCAGTGCTTTAGCTGCGTTTAGGAGGAATGGGGTTATTGACTTAATGTATTGGGGGATCTCTCTTTCTGTGTCATGGAACAGACACGTCCAAGGATTTTTGTTAACCTGCTCCCCCGTTATCTGTTGTATTTCACCTAGGATTTCTCCCCAATATTTCTGGATTTTGGCACACTCCCACCAAAGATGGGCAAGAGTGCCCATTTCTCCACATCCTCTCCAGCAAGTTGGGGGGTCTCCGCATCGTATTCATGTACCTTCCGAGGCGTCCTATGCCATCTTGCTATCGCTTTATAGGCCATTTCATATGTCCGGGAGTCTCTTGCTGTTAAGTGAACCATCTTTAGTATCTTACTTCTGTGTGCTTCTCCTTCTAAGCCTCCTATTTCTTTTTCCCACTTATCCAAGAAAGTGGGAGGTCCTTTACTAGCTTCCCCCCTAAGAACGCTATATAATTTTGAGATACTTCCTTTCACACATGTGGGGGTATTTAATATTTTTTCAATATCTCTTAACTGATCCTTTCCTCTTAGTGGTTGTGGCAGTGAACGTGTAAAGTGCAGTATCTGTGCATACCTCCACTTATCTAGTGGTCTGTTCCCCCAAGCCTGTGTGATTTCAGTGTAAGTGTACAATCTATTTCCTTTCATCACGTCTTGTAGTTGTATTACGTCTTTTTTTGCCCATCTCGTAAAATATAAGTGTTCCTCCTTCCCAGGTAAAAAATAATCCGTGTTTAATAGTGATAATAGTGGTGAGTTGAAATCCCAGTGGCAACTCTTACCTACCCTATCCCAGATTTTAAAAGTGTTCTTGGTCAAAAAATTAACTCTATTTCCCAAATCCCTATATTGTGGTGGGATCCATATTAATTTTTCTATATCCACCCCACTCAGTGTTGCTTCAATGTTCACCCAACTTTTCTCCTGTTTACTGTGTAGCCAGTCAGTTATTCTAGAGATAACAACCGACTGATAGTACATTCTAATATCCGGTGCGCCTACCCCTCCCAATCTTTTATCCTTCGACAAAGTGTCATATGCTACCCTAGGGTGTTTACGTGCCCATATAAATCTTAGGATTAATGACTGCAGTTTAGCAAAAAATATAGGGGGGATTTCTATTGGGACCATTTGGAAGGTGTATAGTAACATGGGAAGCACAAACATTTTAATCGCATTTATCCTGCCGATCCAAGACAGGGCTTTATATCTCATCCTACCTAGTAGATCTTTAGTTTTATTAAGTAAGGGTACATAGTTATCGGCAAAGAGGTCCCCCGGTGAGGATGATATTTTTATACCTAGATAGACCAATTCCCTCTCACACCATACAAATGGGAGCCCAGCTTGAAGTGCCCTCTGTTCACGCTTAGGGATTGATATATTTAGGAGTTCTGACTTACTCATATTTACTTTAAGGTTTGCCAAGCTTCCGTAGTGCTCCAACTCCTTGAGCACCGTGGGGATTGTCGTTCTAGGTTGGGTAACAAAACAAAGCAAATCGTCAGCAAAAGCTGCTATTTTGTACTCCTTTGTTCCCACCTTAATTCCCTGAATATCTTTGTTCCTACGAAAAGTCGCTAAGAGTGGCTCCAAAGATAGGATGAACAAAATTGGGGAAAGAGGGCAACCCTGTCTTGTCCCGTTAAACAGTTCAAGGGGACAAGACAGGGTCCCATTCACTCTAATCCTCGCCTTGGGATGCCTGTATAGTGAGAGGATCCATTTCATCATCCTTTCCCCCAATCCTAGATGTTTCAGGGTTTCAGTCATAAAGCCCCAATCCACTCTATCGAATGCCTTTTCGGCATCGATAGATAGCAGGGCTGCAGGGGTATTACTCCTGATTGCTTCTTGCATAAGAAAAATTGTTTTCAGTGAGTTGTCTCTCCCCTCCCTACCCGGGACAAATCCCACTTGATCACTATGGATCCATTGTTTTAATCCAGTTTTCAGCCTATCTGCGAGTATTTTAGCGAAAATTTTTGTATCTACGTTTAAGAGCGAGATTGGTCTATAGCTACCGGGTGAGGCTGGATCCTTTCCTTCTTTCAAGATGAGAGTGATGTACGCTAATAGGGATTCTTCTCGGGACTCTTCGTTCTCCCCGAGGGCATTCAGATAGTCGCACAGTTTGGGTACAAGTATTTGAGAAAATTTTTTGTAGTAAGCTACGGAGTATCCGTCGGGGCCCGGGCTCTTTCCCAGGGCAGTGTCTTTTATCGCCTTTTCTACCTCCCCTTGAGATATGGGTGCATCAAGGCGCTCAGCCATATCCCTCTCTACCCTGGGAAGGTCTAGTCCCCGAAGATACTCCCTTATCCTTTCCTTCTTGTTGTCACTCAGTTTCTCCCTCCGTCCTGCCTTGTAGAGTGCACTGTAGTAAGAGTGAAATATTCCAGCAATTTTTGGAGTAGAGAATTCGAGGTTCCCCTCTTCATCTCTTATTTTAGGTATAAAGGTCCTATTCTTTTTTTCCCCAATCCTTTTAGCCATCCACCTTCCTGGTTTATTCCCTTCTCGATACATGTCTCTATTTATCATATCAAAAGCGCAGCTCCTTTCCTTCTCCAGCAACTCATTTAGATCTCTTCTTTTCTTAATTAGCTCCTGCTTTTCTGGGAGACCCTTAGGTCTTGTGCTTTGTTCTGCTTCCTGAATCTCCCTGAATAAACGTGTCAACTTTTCTCCCCTCTCTTTTTTTTTCCTCGTTCCAATGGCAATCCAAATCCCTCTTATATAGATTTTGTGTGCTTCCCACAGAGTGGATCTGGATATGTCCTCTGTATCATTAATCTCGAAGTAATTTTTTAGTTCCTGCTCTATTTTCGCGACTGCATCTGGGTCCCGTGTGAGGGAATCATTAAGTTTCCAGTTTATCCTAGGCCGGTCCACACCGGTGATCTCTACCTGGATTTTCACCGGTGCATGATCAGTCAGGGTAATAGCCTTAATTTCTGCTGCCCTCAGCATAGGGACCATCTGGTGTTCTATAAAAATGTAGTCTAACCTCGAGAATGATTTATGCACAGGGGAGAAGAAGGTGTAATCCCGATCTTTTAAATGGCTTATTCTCCATGCATCCATTAATTGGAGATGATTTAACATTTTTTTTAATGTCTTACCCTGTGTACTCAATCCTGCTCTTAAGTCGCCCCTTGACGTATCCACCTCAGGGTCCATACATAGGTTCAAATCCCCTGCGACTATTAGTCTGCCTTTTCTAAAAGATTCTAGTTTCGACAGAATTCTCTTTACAAAGTTCTCCGGGTTTCTGTTAGGGGCATAGATATTCACCAGTGTGAACCACGTCTCAAACATTTTCCCTTTAACAAACAGAAACCTGCCCCCGGGATCGGCCAATCGCTCTTCCTCTTCAAACATCATTGTTCTATCGAACCCTATAGCTACTCCCCCTGAATGTACTGATCCAGCATCCCCATAAAACCATTTAGGGAACAGGTGTGATGTCAGTCCCTTACTTGTGTGCGTTATATATGTTTCTTGCAGGAACACCACGTTTGCGCCCAGGAGTTGTAGCTCCTGATTGATTTTGTATCTTTTTTTTTCCGTGTTCAGACCCCTCACGTTATATGTGACGAAACTAACTACTCCCATTTTTTATTGCTGAAGAGAGCGTCCGGCCAATCCCGTGTGGCATAGCAGGAGAGAGAGAGAGGGAGGAAAAAAAAAAAAAAAAAAAAAAAAAAAAAAAAAAAAAAAAAAAAAAACCCCACCCTTCCCACCCCCATCCCTTCCCACCCCCATCCCTTCCCACCCCCAACCCTTCCACCCCCCCCCCACTGGAACAGATCGCCTATTACTGGCGGGGCAAACTCCTCTGTTCAAAATATGGGTCGGGTGGATTCCCTCAGTCAAGTACCACCCTGCACCCATATTCCCCATAGGGCTCGTGTCGTGAGGACTCCCCGTATTGCCCCAGCGCCCTCCCACCTCCCCCCCGCCCCCCGCCCCGCTCATATCGATGCTGCCCCTCGTCCCCTAGCTAAGCTTCTTGGTTATTAGCTTACATTACTCAATGTGCCCCTCCCCTCCCTTCCCTCCACCCTATTGTGTCTCGCGCCGGAACAGCAGTCTCCTCCGCACCCCAGCCAGGGATATGTGGAGGGGCAATGTCTAGCTTGCGACAAAAGTCCTCAAGGTCTTCTGGAAATCTAAGCACTGCCGTTCGCCCATTCCTTTTTCCAATTAGGCAAGCCGGAAACCCCCATTGGTATGCTATTTCTGTCGTTTTCAGTAGGCCTGTTAGCGGCTTCAACAGCCTCCTTCTTGTGAGGGTCTCTGCTGATAGATCTGAATAAACTTGTATCTCTGCCCCTTCAATGCATAAGCCTGGTTGACGTCGCAGTTTTCCCAAAATTTTTACTTTTTCCTCCTCATAGTGAAACTTCACTATCACATCTCTTGGACTCTCTGATGTATTTCTGGGATATCGTGCGACCCTATGGACTCTGTCTACTTTCAGGGGGGTCGTTATTTCTCTATCCAGCAATGGGTTTAGCAGTTGCTGCAGTGCCGGCGCCAGCTCTTCCTTCCCGAATTTCTCTGGGAGACCCTTGAGTCGCAGGTTTTTGCGTCTACTGCGATTCTCCTGATCTTCTAATTTATAGAGGAGGCTTCTGTTTGCTCTTTGCATGTCTCTTATTTGCATATTCATACCCTCTAGTCTCCGCTCATGTTCTTCCAATCTTTCTTCCGTCTCCTCCACCCTTTTCAATACGTGTCCAATGTCTGCTCTTACAGTCGCAATCTCTTTTTTAAGGGTGGTCTCCAGTTTCAATAGCAATTCGGCGAGCATCTCTTTAATATATGGGGCTTCCTCCTGCGTAAGCTGCAGTGGTGGTTTATTCCCCCCTGCAGTGGTTTCATCCTCGGATCTCTCATACGGGCCTTCCTGTATCTCAGGGCCCAACATCTATTGGCTTCCACTGATCCTTACTCTTGCAGTTTTACTTTTATTCTCCTCTAATGCCCCTCTATGTTTGTTAGTTCCTGGCCGTGAGGACGCTCCCAATCTGGGACTCCCATGAGGTTCTTCCAGCAAGCTGGCTTCAGCTGACATGTAGCGCTGGATCCCACCTGGGCTTGGTGCATTTACCGCTCCTTTACTACCTTTAGTTGCCTTCCCCCTCATTTCCACAGGCCTCTAATACTCCGCTCTACCCTAAGAGGGAAAAGAAAAAAAAAAAAAAAAAAAAGGAAAAAAAAAAAAAAAAAAAAATGCAGGCCTGGGTATAAGCCCTAGTAGTTCTGTGAAAAAAAAAAAAAAAAAAGTTCTGGCCCTCAAGCCCAGGCTTGGGATGTGTGGTTCTTCTTGGGTGAATCTTGCACCTACCTCTCTACCCTTCTGTCCCTATGCCTAATGTTCACTATTTAGTCCAAATAGTCCAGGAAAATCAATGTTTAAGCCGGCTACTTAAAGTTTCTTAACCTTAGACATCAAAAAAAAGAGGAAAGAAGAAAAAGAGAGAAAAAAAAAAAAAAGTCCGGGATGGTCCGGGGTGATCCCTCCATTCAAATATCCATGGTGGGGAGAAAGGAGAGGAGGAGACTAGAAAAACTGCAGGGGGAGGGGTTGTAGGTGCACGCAGGGGCTCACACTGGATAAACGGGTAAACGGTTCATCAATATATAGACACTTGCGCCTCAGACACCTCACGTCTGTTCCTTATTGTTCTCAGGGTTGTTCATTCAGCTTTTTAATACATGTCATGAATCCAAGTGTCTTGGTCATGTGTGGCAGGGTTAATTTTGTATCAAGATAACCGTTTTAAGTTCATACCCTGTTTCCCAGCTGCTTTCCCACCATAGGCTTGTCATGAGTCCAAATGCTTCAATAAAATATAGCGATGTGTGGCAGAGTTGAATCTATAACACGGATAAAGTTTAAGTTCTTACCCTGCTTTCCATCTGCTTTCCGACCATAGACACTTCAATGGGGGGGCAGGTGGGGCACCGGAGGGGATATTCGCCTATACAAAGCTCTCATACTCCCTCACCTTTCCCAGCTCTCTTTTCGCTGTGTCCCTTTACAGGCTCACCCCCCTCCAGCTACAGCGTTACCTTGCTGTTGTTGAGCCAACCTGTACCTCCAGAGCCGTTCGCGGTCTCCTCCCTGTCCGTTGCTTCGGGGCTCCCAGCTCCCAGTGTCAGAGTCAGCGGCGGTGTTGTGGCTCGTGGCGGCAGCGCGGGGCTCGCACTATCTCACGCCGGGCCGCGTCGAACGCATCTCGCGGTGCCAGCGTCCTTGCGGCTTTCAGACCTCCTCCTCTCTGTTGAGCGGGTGTGCGGGGGGAGCAGTGGCGCCAGGCCTCCTACGGAGCGCTCCTACGTAACGACGCTCCGCCCCATCCTATCAGGTACCAGTGCCCGTCATATGCAGCCTGCCTGTGCCCAGCAACCTCACCAGTGCCCGTCATATGCAGCCTGCCTGTGCCCAGCAGCCTCACCAGTGCCCGTCATATGAAGCCTGCCTGTGTCCAGCAACCTCACCATTGTCCATCATATGCAGCCTGCCTGTGCCCAGCAACCTCACCAGTGTCCATCATATGCAGCCTGCCTGTGCCCAGCAGCCTCACCAGTGCCCATCATATGAAGCCTGCCTGTGCCCAGCAACCTCACCAGTGTCCATCATATGCAGCCTGCCTGTGCCCAGCAGCCTCACCAGTGCCCGTCATATGAAGCCTGCCTGTGCCCAGCAACCTCACCAGTGTCCATCATACGCAGCCTGCCTGTGCCCAGCAGCCTCACCAGGGCCCGTCATATGCAGCCTGCCTGTGCCCAGCAGCCTCATCAGTGCCCGTCATATGAAGCCTGCCTGTGTCCAGCAACCTCACCATTGTCCATAATATGCAGCCTGCCTGTGCCCAGCAGCCTCACCAGTGCCTGTCATATGCAGCCTGCCTGTGCCCAGCAGCCTCATCAGTGCCCGTCATATGAAGCCTGCCTGTGTCCAGCAACCTCACCATTGTCCATCATATGCAGCCTGCCTGTGTCCAGCAGCCTCACCAGTGCCCGTCATATGAAGCCTGCCTGTGCCCAGCAACCTTACAAGTGTCCATCATATGCAGCCTGCCTGTGCCCAGCAGCCTCACCATTGTCCATCATATGCAGCCTGCCTGTGCCCAGCAGCCTCATCAGTGCCCGTCATATGAAGCCTGCCTGTGTCCAGCAACCTCCCCAGTGTCCATCATATGCAGCCTGCCTGTGTCCAGCAACCTCACCATTGTCCATCATATGCAGCCTGCCTGTGCCCAGCAACCTCACCAGTGTCCATCATATGAAGCCTGCCTGTGCCCAGCAGCCTCACCAGTGCCTGTCATATGCAGCCTGCCTGTGCCCGGATCAATTACTTTAAAGGGGTTGTGAAGTCTTAAGATTTTTCACCTTAATGCATTCTATGCAATATGGCCCGTACACACGATCCGGTTATTGTACGACTGATCATACGACCGTTTTCACTTAATAGTCGCAAGTAGAAAATAGAAATTGGATAGCTAAATAAAGTCACGAAAATTCTCGTACGACAGAAAAAAAAATCAGAAGTGATGTCATGTGTTGTAATCTGTTTATAGTGAATTTTCACACGACAACTATACTGACTAACCGAAAATCGTACGATCTGGAATCGTACGAGGAAAATTTTCGTGCATGCCCGATCGAATAAGGTCTAATGAACGGTCGTGATTGGCTGTCGAAAGTAGTGTACACACGATCCGAAAATCGTACGATCCTTCCTTGGACGACCGTTTTCATACGATATTCGGATCGTGTGTATGGGCCATAAAAGTGAAAAACCTTCTGTGCTGCAGCTGAATCCGTTTGTTCCAGTGATGAGCACGAGCTCAGCAGCTCCAGCCGCTGTCTCGGGTCCTCATTGGATAGATTGATAGCCATTGGCTCCCGCTGCTGTCAATCAAATCCAGTGACACGGGAGCCGGGGGGGGGCGAGTCCTGCTGTCTGTGTTTTGTGTGTTTGTGTTTAGTTTAAAAAAGCAAAAACGAACCTTTACAATCACTTTAAGGTGTATCTAAACCCAAAAAACAAAAATGCTATATTTTGCAGCTTATCGGTCTTTTTTTTCCCTTTATTTTCAGTAATGCACTTCCTGTCTCAGGGTGACAACGCACGCTCAGTTTACTATATCTATGGTGGGCTAGCGTTGCTGTCCTGTTTTGGACTACATGTACATGTGCCTTTCCAAATCATGTCCAATCAGCTGAATTTACCACAGGTGGGCTCCAATTGTAGAAACATCTCATGGATGATCAGAGGAAACCGGAGGCACCTGAGCTCAATTTTGAATGTCATGGCAAAGGCTGTGATACTTCTGTACATTTTTTTTTCGTTTTTTATTTTTAATAAATTTGCAAAGATTTCAAACAAACTTCTTTCTCGTTGTCATTCTGGAGTATTCTTTGTAGAATTTTGAGGTAAATAATGAATTTATTCCATTTTGGAATAAGGCTGTAACATAACAAAATGTAGAAAAAGGGAAGCTCTGTGAATACTTTCCGGATTCACTGTATAAAATAGCCCATTTAGTGTAATACGCACCAATGATAAATGATGGAGTCTTGATGGAATGATGACATTCTATTCTGTTTCTTATGTTGCAGTTTTTACAGCACCCAAGCGGTACTCATCACCCTGGCCATCACCGCCATCGTCACCATCGCTGTGACTGTTTTCTGTTTCCAGACCAAGGTGAGGAAGCTCATTGGCCTCTGTGTGCTCCGAACCGAATTATTGAGTTCAACTTGCCTTGAGCAGTACAACCATAATTGGAAAAATGTAAATCAAAGGCGCTATTGTTCCATGACAGTTTTGGAAATAAAATCTGGGTACACCCTTCTGATCATGCCCACTTGTAACCACACCCACAGTTGTAGCCACACCCACAAAACTTCTGTCCCCATTTTTAACAGTTGGTCACAGATTTTTTGGAACAAAGTCGGATATATAAAGCAGAGAAGCTATGAGCAGATAGATGATGCGGTGCGCTGCAGTGAATTGGGACTATGGACAAATTGCGGTAACAATGGGCAGTGTATTGATTAAGCCCGGGTTCACACTATATCAGGCTGCGGATCGCACAGGAGCGCTGTGCGTCCCTGTTCCCCATTTCAGGGACGAATCAGGGCCGATTCTATGCCTGAATTCGGCCCTGAAACGGAGCCAAAGACGCACAGCTTTTTTTTGCAGTGCGCTCCGCAGCCGCCCCGGAGATATGTGAAGCGGCTCCATAGGGAGCCAGTCACATTCTCCTGCTATGCGAATTAGATGTGCGGAATCGCACATCTAATTCGCATAGGTGTGAACCCGGGCTAAAAGAAAAACTTGACCTGCTGAGAGCAGGGGTCAGAGGTATATAACTCAGAGGTCAGTAGAAAGTAGCGCAGAGTGCAAGGGTTGGGAGTAGGCTTGTGCAATCCGTTTCATAACGAATCGAAATTCACCAGAATTTGGCATCTTTTGGACATTCGGATGCATTGGAATGTCTGAATAAAAAAATAACGAATTTCAACGAATACGAAAGAAATTATAGCGAAAATATAACAAATTAATTTGACATGATTCGGTAATTCGTTAAAGATCTAATGAAACAAAAGGTCAACTCAAAGTAAATCTTACAGTCCAATCAGCTGATTCATTTTGCGCTGGAGGTTGGATTACTGGTAAAGTGCATTCCTGAGAACTGAGTGAGAAGGGTGTTGTATTTGAGCAGAGGAGAAGAGATCTAGTCATTGTGTGTGTTAAAAGATTCAATAAACAACTTTCCAAACTACGAATCATTATCACGAATATACTGTATATACATACATAAATATCGAATTTCAACTAATACGAATGAAATTATAGCTCATATAACGAATGAATTTGACATGGTTCGAGATTCAGTATAACGAATATCGACACTCTACAGAAATAACGAATTATCCGAAAACATTTAAACGTAGCATAACGAATATAACAGAACGAAATTATGTATTTTTCGAATGACAACGAACCGAAACTAAACAAAATTTTCCGTTGTGCACAAGTCTAGTCCGGAGTACGTAAGGCAGAGCGTCAGGGGTCGGGGTATGTAAGGTGGGGGGTCAGGAGTACGTAAGGCGGAGCATCAGGGGACGGGGTATGTAAGGCAGGGTGTCAGGGGTCAGGAGTACATAAGTCGGAGCGTCAGGAGTACGTAAGTCGGAACGTCAGGGGTCAGGAGTACGTAAGGTGGAGCGTCAGGGGTCGGGGTATGTAAGGTGGGGTGTCAGGGGTCAGGAGTATGTAAGGTGGAGCGTCAGGGGTCGGGGTATGTAAGGTGGGGTGTCAGGGGTCAGGAGTACGTAAGGCGGAGCGTCAGGGGTCGGGGTATGTAAGGCGGGGTGTCAGGGGTCAAGGGAAAACAACAAAACACAAACAAACATGTTATACTTGCCTCCTCTGTGCAGTTAGTTTTGCACATAGTGGCCCCGATCCTCCTCTTCTGGGGTCCCTCAGCGGTGCTCCTGGCTCCTCCTCTTCTCGAGTGTCGCGTGGAGAGCCGCTCTCCCTCGGGGGAACTCGTGCGGGCGCGCTACTGTGTCCTGCTGCTGCTGCGTCCATTGACACAGACAGCAGGACTCAGCCCCACCCCTGGCTCCCGCGTCATTGTATTTGATTGACAGCAGGGGGAGCCAATGGCTGTGCTTCTATCAATCTATCCAATCAGGACCCGAGGATACCGGCTGGAGCTGGTGTGCTCATCCCCGTCACTGGAAAGACTGGGTTCAGGTAAGTAAAAGGGGGGCTCTGTGGGGTAGCTGCATTACAGGAGGTTTTTCACATAGAATGCATTGAGGTGAAAAACCTTGAGACTTTACAACACCTTAAAAGCGGAACTACACTGTATCTGAGCACCGCAAACCAAAAACTCTATCCATCCATCCATGTCACCATGCTTTTATTTTATTGAGAAATCTCTTAGAAATACACCACCCCTAGCATTTCTGGCAGTGGCCATCTTGAGTAAGGGCAGATGATTTGTGTA
The DNA here is from genome assembly GCA_037952835.1 of Lithobates septentrionalis. Lineage (NCBI taxonomy): Eukaryota > Metazoa > Chordata > Amphibia > Anura > Ranidae > Lithobates > Lithobates septentrionalis. The sequence goes on from JBBDGP010003363.1 coordinate 189,340, forward strand.
GCAATTACTTCCAGGAATCCATCTGCCCTTAGCTCTGGCATACAGGCAGGAGAGTGTGCTTAACTGAGAAAACCCCTCCTGAGGACTCAGTGGGGTGTGTGACATCATTTGCCTAGGCATGGAAGCTAGGAAGTAACTGAAGACATGTACAAAAAAATAGTTTAAAACAAGTTAAATATGATTTACTTTCCTATCTATTTACTAATGCTAGCAGCACTGCGGATTCAAAATATTCAATGTTGATTGAGAGAGAGAAGCTCCACTATTTAGCTAAATAAAGTGTTGGCTTCACTGTAAATGACATTCATCTTCAATATATTTTAATAACTGATATGTTTTGGAATTCTTTTAAATGTGATAATGAACATGTCACTGCGCTCTCTCCCGGATAGGTGGACTTCACCTCCTGTGCCGGACTGTTCGCCGTCCTGGGGATAGTCCTCTTTGTTACGGGGATTGTGACCGCCATCGTCCTGGCGTTTAAATACGTGAGTATATATAGCATATAAAAATGTCCGTACATATAGAGGAGGGTACACCATGGCAATGTCCAATCAGTGTTTATCACGCCATGATTTTTAGCTGCTTTTGTGAGAAAAAAAAAAGATGTAGGAGATGGAGGATGTAGGCCAGGGGTGCCCAACCAGTGGCCCACGGAGCCCTCTGATGTAACCCGTGACCTCCTTCTCTGGGATGGCAGTTTGGCAAGCCCAGATCGCCGGTTGCTGACCCGTCATCCTAGAGCAGGGATCTGGAAACTACGGCCCTCCAGCTGTTGCAGAACTACACATCCCATGATGCATTGTAAAACTGACATTCACAGACATGACTGGGCATGATGAGAATTGTAGTTCCTGAACAACTGGAGGGCCATAGCTTGGAGACCGCTGTCCTAGAGCATCAGTGTTGAGAATAATAGAGGAAGCAAGCGGCTGCGCAGCAAAGCGAAAATAAGCCGATGCTTCCCGTATAGCGCCGGCTCCTGTCACAGGCGGAGTGATACCAAATGCACTCCCCCTGGGACAGCAACAGCAGGCGATACCTGAATAGAAGACTTATTAAAGGTAAGTTTATTACTAAACTCAGTGTATATATGCTTTGTTTTGCAGTGGTTACTGGGCTGCTTTCAAACTGATCCACAGATGCAGCGCAGTGTACCTTCGGGTTCCCTGCGCTGAGCCATAGACTTCTGTTATTACCTGCGGGTTTGGGGCGCTTTCAGAGACTGCACCACACCTGCAGGATATAATAGAAGTCTATAGCAAAGTGCAGCTAACCTGCAAGAAAGCCTCAGGTACAGTGCTCTGCACCCGCCGTGTTGGGTAAACCGCAGCGCATCAGTGTAAAAGCAGCCTTAAGCCGCGTACACACGATCGGACTTTCCGACGGGAATTGTGTGATGACAGGCTTTTGTCGGTAAATCCGACTGTGTGTACGCTCCATTGGACAATTGTTGTCGGACTTTCCACCAAAAAATGTTGGATGGCAGGTTTTCAAATTTTCCGCGGACAAATGCGTGTTGTCGTAGTTTTTAGGATCAAAGATACAACTATGTTGGTGTCCCTTGTTAATTTTACTTTCTATATTATAAAATGTAACTGCCGACTCCCAAACGGTCATTTGAAGTAAAACACATAGCCAAGTATTATTCTCCACAATTTTTTTTATTGTGCATTAAAAAAAGAAAATAAATAAAATTAGACATGTTATCTGCCAATAGAACTTAACCAAAAAGTGCATTCTATGCATCCAAAAATATAGAAAATATACCAAATCAAATCATTATTATTCAACCAAAAAAAAATGTCAAAGCAATAACTCCAAGGCCAATAATAAATAACACGTTATCTCCTCCGATTCCACAACATGGCTGGTTGGCGAACGGCCGTTCAGAAACAAACTGAAAAGTGCGAAATGAAAAGCGCGATTCAACACTCACCAAACTTCTACTAACACGAAATTAGCAGAAGGAGCCCAAAGGGTGGCGCTAAAGTGCTGAAAAACCATGTAGTACGTCTAGTACGCTACTACGTTTGTAATTGTTGGCCAACAATTTTGTGGCCGTGTGTATGCAAGACAAGTTTGGGCCAACGCCCTTCGGACAAAAGTCCGCGGTTTTGTTGGCCAACAATCCGATCGTGTGTACGAGGCTTTAGGCCCTTTTCACACGATCGGTCCGACCCAATCTGATCCTCTATTCACCTCTATAGAGCGGCAGATGTAAACTAACACATTCCGTTAACAACCGCCAACCTCCAATCCAATCTGCTAAAAAAAAAACAAAAAAAAAAAACAAGAAGGGGATCCGTCCCCTTCCATCTGGGTGGATCCAGAGGGCCCATAGAGTAGAGCGGGTTGCATATGCAGAGCGGACACGGACCTGTCATCCACCCACTTTGCCCATTGTGGCCCGCGACCAACTCGATTAAGTGGGCCTTGCTCTTCAAAAGGTTTGACACCCCTGATGTAGGCGCTGATCTGGGATCCCTGCAAAATAGAGGGCCTAGTATTCAGAGCAAAACATATCTCTATAAGGCTTGTGGGCACCATGACCATCACACGCACACACACACACAAACACACACACACACACACACACACACACACACACACACATATATATATATATATAGCTTGTTGGACATCTCATTCCAAAATAATTTGCATAAATATGGAGTTGCCCCCCACCCATCCTCGGATCCTTAACAGCCTCTAGTGTTCTAGGAAGGCTTTCCGCAATATTTAGGAGTGTGGGAATTTGGGCCCATTGAGCCAAAAAAGCATGTGAATATCTCCTAAAACTTGCACAATTTAGGAGATATTCAGAGTGTTTGCAGATGATCACATCACCGGCGCATGTTCTCTGAAGGTCCGGCTTACAGTGCTGGACCTTCAGACCTCATGACGGAAACGCTCCCCCGGCCACTCATGTAGCTGGAGGCCAGGAACTGGGAAGGAAGACCTGGGGAAGATGTCAGCCGTCTCGGAGGTGACATTGCGATGCTGGAGGGCTTCGTTCTCGGGTAAGTCTAACATATTGTGTTAGCATGCGATGCACAGGGATGGTGGGAACCCCTCATAATGGGCACTGCAGGTGTACAGACCTGGGAACTCAGCACAGGGATGGTGGGAAACTGCCATTCCACTCCCTGACAGCGAGGTGTGAGGTTGCTAGTTCCTTTGCTCCTGTGCTTCCAGAGACCAGGGACTAGAGTTGCTCCTCTGCCCCAGGAGTGATGCAGGATCCTGGGGAGGACCCTGGTGGAGGCCCCCTGGATAGGCCTCAGCCTGTGGACGACACTGGGCCTGGCCCAAGGAAAGATGAGTCCCTGTCTGCCTTTAGACGGAGGGTTATTGAAACGCTGAAGCGGATTGAGAAGGAAGAGGAGAAGTTGGTGGCTTTGAAAAATGAATTTAAAAAGAAAAAGCAGATTTGTGCCAAAGTGTTCAGCAAGAAAAGACCGGCTCTGAGGCCTGAGCTGAAAGACCTGGAACAAGCTCTGCGGAAGCAGAAAGAACTGGTGAATTCTCTGAAGGAGAATAGTGGAGCATTTAAAGAGAAATATAAAAATGAAGAAAGATTCAGCCAAATGAGAAGAGGAGCCGCTTCCTGCATGGAGGGTGAGGAGACCAGTGAGGAGATGCAGCTACAGACAGCAGAGAGTGAGAAAGTGGGCCCGGAGGATGAGCCCGGCTCTTCAACACCTCAGACATCTGCTGAGTCCTCAATGGTGGAGGCCTCTGTCCCCTTCACTCCCCAGCAATGTGGAACATCTGAGCAGGAGGTTGAAGGTTCTGCCATGCTGGATTTCATCAATAAACTTGAATCCACTTCCCAGGATGGTGAGGAAAAGATGGACGCCATTCCTAGCCCTGTGGAAGAAAGACCTGTGGAGAGACAAGGTGCAGGTACAGTGTGTGTGCAGGATGTTGGTGTGAACTTTAATGACAATGTGCTTGCTGAGGGTTGTAGTGCTGCAGGCAGTCAGCCCAGACCCATAGACAATACACAGCATGCAATAACATCTGCTAATAACTGTCAGCTTCAGTCTGCAGAGAGGTCCATGGACAATACAGAGACTTTGCCTGGACCAGGCACAGCGGCTGTTCCTGTGAGTGGTGGAGGAGATGCTGGGTGCAGTAGTGCTACAAGTTTCCAGGAGCCTGCAGCAGCCATGACTGTGATTGATCCCAGAAAAGAAACCATGTGCTCGGGGGAGGGGGAGGGTCCTGCCTCTAATCAGAAGACTGCTATCCCAGCTGATTCAGACTCTCTGCCAGCAGGTTTGATTGTGTCTAAGGACAAGACTGCAAATGCTGCTGGCTCAAGAAAAACTTATGCTGGTGTTGCTGCTACAAGATCTGGGAAGGGGCAGCAAGCAGGGAGGGAGCATGAAAATGTTTTATCTTCCTCCATGTTTAAAAGGAGGAATGTTGTGCAATTAAAATGGGAAGGCAGTGGAATCCCCCCACATAGGAGGACAGTGGTGGATAAAATCCTGCAGATGGGGTTTACACCCACAGATATCTTCGCCCTGATCAGTCCGGCAGGTTCCTATGAATATGATTTGTCCTTTATCCGTCCGGAGTCTTTGGACATATTTTGGGAGAAGTATGAGCACGTGTGTAGGGGTCTGACGGACTGGAAAGGGCTCATCCCAAAGCTTGTTTCACGCCAGCCCCTCATTAAAATGGTCACAATTTTGGTCCGCAATGAATCCATACCGCAGGGTGATTTATCTGTATGGTTGAGGAGGTATGGAGATGTCCTGAGCCCCCTAAAAAAGATTGTAGATGATCGGGGAATATGGACGGGGGGATGGTCTGTGCAGCTAAAATTAAAGGTTGTTGATAATGTTGTCCAGCATCTGCAATACTCAGCTTTCCTGGGGAGGGACAGGCTGACCATCTTCTATCCAGGCCAGCCAAAGCTCTGCAATAAGTGTGGAGATAAAGGACATCTCGCATCCTCCTGTCCAGTGATGAAGTGCTCTCTGTGTCAGGGTATAGGACATTTGGCGAAGGACTGTAATATCATCAGGTGCAATCTGTGCAATGCGGTGGGACATCCTTACAGTCAGTGTCCTGAGGCAATGCACAACAATCCTGAGCTCATGAGAGAGTTCTTCCGCATGGACATGGAGGATGCTCGGAGCTCAGCAGCTGGGGTGCCTGTGAGTCCATCTGAGTCTGTGTCAATACCTAATGTGTCTCCCCAGTCTGTTGTGCCCCAGTCTGTGCCAATACCTAATGTGTCTGTGTCTCCCCAGTCTGTGCGTTTACCTAGTGTGCCAGTGTCTTCTGTAGGTAAGGTATCGGTTGCCAAAAATGTGTCCAATCCTTCTGTGTCTGTGTCTTCTAAAATTGCAGAGGCAGCAAGAGGTGCTGAGGCAGGTGCGTCAGGTGTGGTGCCAACCCCCCTCCCCCGACGCTGCAGGGTTTCTATTGAGGATCGTGGGGTGCAGAGGAGTGGGGTGGATGGTGGAGAGGCTGGCCTGGTGGTAGATAAGGGAAGGGGGAGTGGGGGGGAGGGGGTTGAAGGGGAGGATAGGGGTGGGGAGGCTGTTGAGTCTGGTTTGTCTAAGGATGATATGGAGTGGTTGGAGGATAGGAGGAGGAGGGGCAAAAGAAGGAAAAAAGGGGGTTCAGTTACCTTAAATCCTAAATTTTTGCCTTTAGAAAATAAGTTTAAGGTCCTGTCTGATGATGATGATGATGATGATGAGGATGAATGGGACTCATTCAGTTCTGCATCCTCTATGGATGATGAGTGCCAGGGTGCAACAAAGCGCGCTGGTTCTCCAGGAAGAGGGAGTAGTCAGGCTAAGAAACGGCTGCCTCAACTACCCTAATGGCAGTTCCCACTCCGTTAAAAGTGGCAACCATTAATGTTGCCAGCTTAAGATCAGTAAGTGCTCGTCATATGGCCTTATTTTTGCTCAGCGAGTTTGATGCTGACATTTTGTTTTTGCAAGAAACCCATCTGAGTAGTCTGGCCGATATACATCTGGCAAAGAAGGAGTGGAGACGTAGTCCCTCATTTTGGTCTCTTGCGGCCGAGCCTTACAGCGGAGTTGCAGTCCTTTTTTCTGGTATGGTAACGTGCCGGCGGGTAATTGAGGTAGAGATAGGGAGATGCATGGTCTTAGACGTCTCTGTGAAGGGGCAGGACTTGCGCCTGATTAACATTTATGGTCCCCAGACGAAGTGGGACAGGAAATGCCTCTTTACAAAGATTAAGCCTTTTCTTTTTACGGCCCAGCAGGTTATCTTTGGAGGTGATTTTCAACACCATTACTAGGTCTAAAGACAGGAGAGGTTTCAGAGATAAGCTGGGCTATGACACCCTTTTTCTTAATGCGATAGTTAGGGAAGCAGGTCTGGTAGATGCACACATTAAGCGCTGCCCAGACAGCACGGGGTTCACTTTTCAGCGAGGTAATAGTCAGAGTAGGATAGATAGGTTTTTTTTAAAGGGAGACTCCGCTTTTTCGGCACCTGTGTGTCGGGCAGTGGAGTTTTCTGATCACTGTATTCTATCTGTGACTCTGAATGCCCCAGACATGCCACCTAGGGGGAGGGTTATCTGGAGATTGAATTCGGCCCTCCTGGAAGACGAGAGAGTAAGACAATCCTTTGAGGATTTTTTTCAAGCACAGGTAACGATCCTAGACTTTTGCAACAGCAAGTCAGAATGGTGGGAGCTTGTTAAACAGCGGACTGTTGTGCTTTTCAAGGCCATAGGAAGAAAGAAGCAGCAAGATAAGTATATCACCTACCAGCGTTTGCGGAGGAAACTTGACCGCCTTGTTTCGAATGGAGGAGATTCTGGGGCAATCTCTGAGGTGAAGCTCCTCCTTAGGAGACATCAATATGAAAGGCACCACAACCATACCAAGAGGTTACATAGCCAGATCTCTAGGTATCGATAATGTCTAATGCTTGATCTTCCACTAATTTGTGCAATCAAAGGTCACAGAAAAGCCAGTATTGCATCAAAAAGATGAAATGACTATGATAAAAAACTAAAAAAACCGCAAAATGGGAATACTTGGTCGCTTGTTTAAAATTAGCCCATACAAATATAAATGAGTAAATGAAAAATCCACTGAAAAGAATAGTAATAAATTATTTGAAAAAATAAATAAATTTGTGAAAATAATTTATTTTTTCAAATTATTTTTTCAAATAATTTATTACTATTCTTTTCAGTGGATTTTTCATTTACTCATTTATATTTGTATGGGCTAATTTTAAACAAGCGACCAAGTATTCCCATTTTGCGGTTTTTTTAGTTTTTTATCATAGTCATTTCATCTTTTTGATGCAATACTGGCTTTTCTGTGACCTTTGATTGCACAAATTAGTGGAAGATCAAGCATTAGACATTATCGATACCTAGAGATCTGGCTATGTAACCTCTTGGTATGGTTGTGGAGGTTTGACATATTTTAATTAGCGCCGCAGATTTACCCCCCTTGGTTTAGCAATCGTATTTAGGTGTGTGAACACTATTGTTTGTGGCTGCTATTTCTTTTAAAATTTGACGTTGTTGAGTTTTTTATTTTTATATTTTATCGTTGGCTTTTTAATACTTATTATTTTGGTGTGCGCACAAGTACCTATTACCGTATAATATGAAAGGCACGCCTCTTTGGTTCAGGAGAGGGATTACGGGAAATACCATTCGCCTGACCCTTACCAGAACTGTAAACAGAGCGTAGCAGTTAAGACGGTCAATGGCCTGAGGGACAGTACGGGCTCTCTGACGAATTCTAGGTCAGGGATCCTGGAGGTTGTCAGGTCATACTATGCCGATCTCCTGGGAGGAAGGAACCTTGATCGGACAAGGATGTTGGGTTTTTTGGACTCTACACCAGGACTGGAAAGTAATGTTCCTTTGATGAATTTGACAGATGAAATCACTGCAGATGAGGTAATTCAGGCTATTGATAAACTAGCCATCAAGAAAACTCCAGGGCCAGATGGTTTGACAGCCGAGTTCTATAAATGTTTTAAGACGATCCTGGCTCCCTACCTTGCAGAGGCTTTTAATGGCTGTTTAAATGAGGGTTCTCTCCCTCCCTCCATGAGGCAATTTGCAGTGATCCTTCTGTCAAAGGGTAAAGATCCTTCCATGATTGGGAATTGGCGCCCCATTAGCCTTCTTAATGTCGATAGAAAGATACTGGCAAAGATTTTCTTCTGGCGATTATCACCAGTTGCAGGCAGTTTGTTATCCCGCCACCAGCACTGTTCGGTCCAAGGTAGAAGCACTTTCTCAGCGGTGTTAGCTGTCCGGGAGGCCTTGGAGCGTTGTAGGGCTGCTGGTTGGGGTACATTTTTGCTGACATTGGATCAGGCTAAGGCCTTTGATCGGGTTAATCATGAGTACTTGTGGCTCCTTCTTGACAAATATGGCCTGGAGGGGGGTTTCATTGATTGGCTCAAGATTTTGTACAAAGGGGCTGAAAGCTTTCCTCTGGTTAATGGTTGGGTCGGGCAGCCCTTTGCGGTCGGCTCGGGTGTGCGTCAGGGGTGTCCATTGAGTCCTCTGCTATATGTGTTTGCAATCGACCCCTTCATTAGAAGGCTAGAGAGTGGACCATTGTGTGGGGTACCTTTGGGCATCGCTGGTGAGCCTCCTTTGAAGGTTGTGGCCTATGCTGATGATGTTTCTGTTTTTATCTCTGGGACTGCGGAGGCGCAGGAGGTGGTCTCAGTGATAGGGCAGTATGCAGAGGCATCAGGTTCAAAGGTCAACCAGGACAAGTGTGAAGCTTTCTGGATGGGTGTGGAAGGGGAGAGCTTTGTTCTCCCGGATGACTTCCCGGAGCCCCAACAAAAAATTTGAGTTCTAGGCATTGAATTCGGCCCAGGTGACTATGGTCATGCAAATTGGGTGAACAGGCTGGAGAATGCCGATGCCAAGGTGGCAAGCTGGAAAGGTTGGCAGCTTTCCTTGAGGGAAAAGGTTGATCTGATCAAGACTTACCTGATTCCGATTTTTCTGTATGTCAGTTTTGTTTGCGTTTTGCCAGTTTCTCTCTATACCAGGATCTATAGTTGTTTCTTCCAGCTGTTATGGGGGAACAGAATAAACCTTGTCAAAAGGAATGTGACTTACCTTCCTAGGCGGGAGGGTGGTCTAGGGATGGTCAACCCTGTAGTCTTTTTCTCTCTGATGTTTGTGAAGTACAATCTTGGTAACATGTTGGCAGAGAGACCGCCTGGGTGGGTTGGTATTTTCCAGTCCTGGTTTAGGCCCTTTCTGCGAGACTGGGAAAATGGTGGGCCAGTGAAAAGCCTGAGGGTCAAGCATGAACAGCTCCCGGCTTATGTTGCCCCGTGTTTGAAAATACTCGGCAGTGGCAAGTAACAGCAGGAGAAGTCAAATCTCTTCCAAGGAAACTTCTTGAGAAGCGGATCATGAGCTCTGCTTTTTGCGAGCCACTGGCCTTGAGGGATTGCCCAAGCCTGGTTTTGGGGGTGGGTTTGCGATTGATTAATTTGGAGAGAATCCCAATGAAGTTTAGGGATCAGGCTTGGCTTGCCTTTCATGGAAAACTATATGTGAAGGGCAACTTGAAGTTTCTTTCCATGAGTGATCGGGGCTGCCCGAGAGTGGAGTGTGGAGGAGTGGTGGAGTCCATGGATCACTTTCTACTTCAATGCCCTTTTAATATAGAGGTGTACAAGAGGGTTGGGAGGGCTCTGAGTATACCCTTCCTCCCCCATATGAGTTATGCAGAGTGGGTGTATGGGGCATTCCAGACTCGTCGGGATTATGATTTGGAAACACTTTTTTTAGTTAGTCTGGTAGTCCGTTATTTCACGTGGAGTGCACGGTGTCAGGTATCCTTACGGGGTAAAATCCTCCCTGTCGAAGTAGTGGTGCAGGACATTCTGGGTGAGGTTGGGAAGATTCGGGGTCTTGAGAAAGGCAGGTGGCAGCAGGAGGCCTGGATAAGGGCGTGGAGGAATATCAGGACTCTGTAGCTGCTGCCTGTTGATCTCGGGGTGTGCGGCTTTTCTTTGTATTCTTGTTTCACTCCCCTAGATTTTCAAGATGAAATATATTTTTGATAAAAGGCTACATGCATGGTGACGGTGATGTTCCTTAGTCTGGCTCTCCTGTAGGGATTGTGTTGTGCGCAATTTGTTTTGTACCATTTATAATGTTCTTGTTTTGTATTATCAAATTCAATTATTTTGTAAATATGTTTTATTTATTTATTATGGTTTTATTGTATACAAGTTGTTGTTTGTAAGATTTTTCAATAAACAAAATTAACCCCTCATAATGGGCACTGCAGGTGTACAGACCTGGGAACTCAGCACAGGGATGGTGGGAGCCCCTCATAATGGACACAGCTTATGTACAGACCCAGGAACTCAACCAAGGGATGGTGGGAACCCCTCATAATGGGCACTGCAGGTGTACAGACCCAGGAACTCAGCACAGGGATGGTGGGAACCCCTCATAATGTGCACAACAGGTGTACAGACCCAGGAACTCAGCACAGGGATGGTGAGAACCCCTCATAATGGGCACAGCGGGTGTGCAGACCCAGGAACTCAACCAAGGGATGGTGGGAACCCCTCATAATGGGCACAACAGGTGTGCAGACCCGGGAACTCAGCACAGGGATGGTGGGAACCCCTTATAATGGGCACAGCGGGTGTACAGACCCAGGAACTCAACCAAGGGATGGTGGGAACCTCTCATAATGGACACAGCGGGTGTACAGACCCAGGAACTCAACCAAGGGATGGTGGGAACCCCTTATAATGGGCACAGCGGGTGTGCAGACCCAGGAATTCAACCAAGGGATGGTGGGAACTCCTTATAATGGGCACAGCGGGTGTGCATACCCAGGAACTCAACCAAGGGATGGTGGGAACCCCTCATAATGGGCACAACAGGTGTGCAGACTCGGGAACTCAGCACAGGGATGGTGGGAACCCCTTATAATGGGCACAGCGGGTGTGCAGACCCAGGAACTCAACCAAGGGATGGTGGGAACCTCTCATAATGGACACAGCGGGTGTGCAGACCCGGGAACTCAACCAAGGGATGGTGGGAACCCCTTATAATGGGCACAGCGGGTGTACAGACCCAGGAACTCAACCAAGGGATGGTGGGAACCCTCATAATGGGCACAGCGGGTGTACAGACCCAGGAACTCAGCACAGGGATGGTGAGAACCCCTCATAATGGGCACAGCGGGTGTACAGACCCAGGAACTCAACCAAGGGATGGTGGGAACCCTCATAATGGGCACAACAGGTGTGCAGACCCGGGAACTCAGCACAGGGATGGTGGGAACCCCTTATAATGGGCACAGCGGGTGTGCAGACCCGGGAACTCAACCAAGGGATGGTGGGAACCCCTCATAATGGGCACAGCGGGTGTACAGACCCGGGAACTCAGCACAGGGATTTCATGAATAGAGTCCCAAAATATATTTATAAATATCTCAGGATAACAGATTGGAAGAGATTGTGTGTTGCTGGGTTTACAACTGGCTTCCATCCAGAGTGAAGTTTTCTTGCACATTTATGTTCAGCTAAAATGAGTGGTTTTTAGGTTCAGATTGTAATGTGTCCATCCATCCGGTGATCCAACCTATCGGCATTCCAGAAAAAAAAAAAAAAAAAAAAAGCTTAGCTTTGTTTGGGGTGACCCTTTAATCCCCCACATTCTCGTCACTTCTACATATTATAACCCCTCTCATCCTCCTCCCTTGTAATTGCTCCTCAGACACCCGACGGGTGATGTTTACTCACTGCCCCCCCGATCCTCTTCTACTATTACAGTTAATAATTGTCAGTAATTAGCTAATCTCTGGGACTTCCCAACAGAAGTCGCTCAGCTGGTCTCTCCCGGCGGACACTCGACGTGACGTCACTGATATCGCTAACCATACACCATCTCAAAAAAATATCAACAAACAGGAAAGGAGGGTGTGGCACACGTAGCCAAAAGGTTTATACAAGGAGAGAACGCCTTCAAGAACGCCACGCCAGGACGCAAGGCTGAAGCGTCGGCTAGTGACACCCTGTGGCTATATTTGCAACTGCAGAAAAAAAAAGGACATTAAAGTGTAACTAAAGGCAAAACTTTTTTTGTTTTTTGTTTTGGATGTATTTCACCTGCTAGGTGTTTATTGCTGTCGGTGCCCCCCGTTAGGGAGATTCCTCCCTCTCTATTTGTCCTGTTTACCTTTTATAATCGAAAGTCAACGTAAAAGAAAATCCCAAATTTTGGGTTGTCCCCCAGAAAAGTAATAGAGAGGAAATCTTTCAATGGGGACACCAGTTCTGATGACACTCCAGGATTCCCTCTACTTGGAGAGATTTCCTCTCCCTTCCTGTTTTGGCTATGGGACAGGAAGTCATAGGTTAACCCCCCCCCCCCCCCCCCCCCCCAATGGGACACCGATGGTAAAAAAAAAAAAAAAAAAATCTGACGGGTTTTATAACCCTCCCACTCTATCCAAAATGAAAAAAAAAAGTTTTGCCTTTAGCTACACTTTAAATTGGAACTAAACTTCCAAAAATACCCGCCTCAACCCTCCATGGATGGGACGGACACATCCCTAGACAATCGCTATCATACACTCATCTCCACAAGGGAATAACTAATAGGATTTTCTTATATGGGACTAAGAGGCAGAAAGGTCCAGGACTCTGTATTGTCTTGTCACAAGATGGTGATGTTGAAGGAAATGTCTTCCTAGCAGCGTTAATTTCGTCGACTAAAATATTTTCATCAATTAAATTAACACTTTTTTAGTCAGCTAAAATACGACTAAAACTAAATTGGCATTTCAGTCAAAAGAATGTGACTAAAACTAAATCGAAATTTGACATCAAAATTAACACTGGTTATATACAGTGCATTGAAAAAGTATTTATACTCTTTGAAATGTCCCACATTTTGTCCTGTTACAACCAAAAACGTAAATGTATTTTATAGGGATTTTATGTGATAGACCAGGGATATGCAATTAGTGGACCTCCAGCTGTTGCCGAACTACAAGTCCCATGAGGCATAGCAAGACTCTGACAGCCACAAGCATGACACCCAGAGGCAGAGGCATGATGGGACTTGTAGTTTTACAACAGCTGGAGGTCCGCTAATTGCATATCCCTGTGATAGACCAACACAAAGTGGCACATAATTGTGAAGTGGAAGGAAAATGATAAATGGTTTTCAAAATTCTTTACAAATAAATACGTGAAAAGTGTGGGGGGTACATTTGTACTCAGCCCCCTTTACTCTGATATCCCCTAACTAAAATCTAGTGGAACCAATTGCCTTTAGAAGTCACCTAATTAGTAAATAGAGTCCCCCTGTGTGTAATTTAATCTCAGTATAAATACAGCTGTTCTGTGAAGCCCTCAGAGGATTGTTGGAGAACCTTAGTGAACAAATAGCATCATGAAGGCCAAAGAACACACCAGACAAGTCAGGGATAAAGTTGTGGAGAAGTTTAAAGCAGGGTTAGGTTGTAAAAAGAATATCCCAAGATTTGAACATCTCACGGAGCTCTGTTCAATCCATCATCGGAAAATGGAAAGAGTATGGCACAACTGCAAACCTACCAAGACATGGCCGTCCACCTAAACTGACCGGCCGGGCAAGGAGAGTATTCATCAGAGAAGAGCCAAGAGGCCCATGGTAACTCTGGAGGAGCTGCAGAGATCCACAGCTCAGGAGGAGAATCTGTCCACAGGACAACTATTAGTCGTGTTCTCCACAAATCTGACCTTTATGGAAGAGTGGCAAGAAGAAAGACATTGGTGAAAGAAAGTCATAAGAAGTCCTGTTTGCAGTTTGTGAGAAGCCATGTGGAGGACACAGCAAACATGTGGAAGAAGGTGCTCTGGTCAGATGAGACCAAAATTGAACTTTTTGGCCTAAAAGCAAAACTCTATGTGTGGGGGAAAACTAACACTGCACATCACCCTGAACACACCATCCCCACTGTGAAACATGGTGGTGGCAGCATCATGGTGTGGGGATGCTTTTCTTCAGCAGGGACAGGGAAGCTGGTCAGAGTTGATGGGAAGATGGATGGAGCCAAATACAGGGCAATCTTAGAAGAAAACCTGTTAGAGTCTGCAAAAGACTTGAGACTGGGGCGGAGGTTCACCTTCCAGCAGGACAACGACCCGAAACATACAGCCAGAGCTACAATGGAATGGTTTAGATCAAAGCATATTCATGTGTTAGAATGGCCCAGTCAAAGCTCAGACCTAAATCCAATTGATGATCTGTGGCAAGACTTGAAAATTGCTGTTCACAGACGCTCTCCATCCAATCTGACAGAGCTTGAGATATTTTTCAAAGAAGAATGGGCAAAAATGTCCCTCTCTAGATGTGCAAAGGTGGTAGAGACATCCCCAAAAAGACTTGCAGCTGTAATTGCAGTGAAAGGGGATTCTACAAAGTATTGACTCAGGGGGGCGCCATACAAATATACCCCCCGCACTTTTCACATATTTATTTTTAATCAATTTGGAAAACCATTTATCATTTTCCTTCCACTTCACAATTATGTACCACTTTGTGTTGGTCTATCACATAAAATCCCAATAAAATACATTTACAATTTTGGTTGTAACATGACAAAATATGGAAAATTGCAAGGGGTGTGAATACTTTTTCAAGGCACTGTATCACAATGGCTAAATCTGTGTCTTTAGTGCATGTTCAAACCTTAATACCATAAATCAGTGGAAGACAATTTTAACAACTTGCTGCTCACCCACTGTCAAATGATGGAGCGGCTCTTGTTCTGGGTGGACGTCATATGATGGCGCACCCAAACAGTCGCGGCCACACCATGTTGCTAGGACATGGCACGACCCTGATCTTTTTCAAGAGCCAATCACAGCCAGTCACATGTACAGAAGTGCCGGTAATCGTCTCTCATCGCCTCACACTGCGTCAATCAGCGGCATCTCCTCACAGGGGACAGCAAGAGATGTAATCAGGGCACTGATCATCAGTGCCTTGATTACAATAAAGCACCAGAAGTGCCAGCAGTCAGTGCCCACCAGTGCCAGCGATCAGTGCCCATTAGTAATGCAAGTCAGTGCTAGCTTTCAGTGCTGCTCATCAGTGCCACCCATCAATCCCACCTATCCATGCCACCTAATCAGTGCCCATAAGTGCCACCTTGACAGTGCCCATCAGTGCAGCCTCATCAGCTCACATTGGTGAAAGAGAATAATTACTTATTTACAAAATTTACTGACAGAAACTAAGAAAACTTTTTTTTTTTTTTTTTTTTTTGGGAAAATTTTTGTAAAAAAAAATTAAAAAAACAGCAGTGATTAAATATCACCAAAAGAAAGCTCTTTTTTGTGTGAAGAAAATGCAAAAAATTTCATATGGGTACAGTGTAGCAGAGGGGTCTCAAACTGGCAGCCCTCCAGCTGTTGCAAAACTACAAGTCCCATCACGCCTCTGCCTGTGGGAGTCATGCTTGTAACTCTTAGCCTTGCAATGCCTCATGGGACTTGTAGTTTTGCAACAGCTGGAGGGCCACCAGTTTGAGACCCCTGGTGTAGCATGACCGCGCAATTGTCATTCAAGGTGTGACAGCACTGAAAGCTGAAAAATGGCCTGGGCAGGAAGGGGGTTAAGGTACCCTGTATTGAGGTAGGTAAAGAGCTGGAGATCTACCTGAACAATGTGGGAAAAGTCAAAGATCACCGGGCACAGTGTCGCCTCCTCACCCCTGATTTAAACCTCTAATTGCCGTACTACTGGGTCACAATCGCATTCATTACATGGCAATCATGGGTTTAAATCACCACCTATTCAAACACACTGAGATCACTTTTCAGAGGAGCAGCAGTGCCTGCTGCACTTGTGAATGAGCCCTAAGTTGCATTTGGCAGCGGTACCCTTAGAGCTCGTTCATACATAGAGTTGGGGAGGGGGGGTAGTAAAACCCTGTGGTTGAGTCACGAGTTTGCCGCCTCCAATCCCTTTAGCTGCTGAGGCAGCCGCCAAAGGTGTACACATGCTGCAGCAGGAATTAAGCGCCCTGTTGCTTTTGGTTAGTGCCATTCGCGACACATTCAAGTAAATGGGGCCACTCTGCAAGGGCCCCGCAATTGCATGCTTCTGTGGGATCCAAGGGATTAAAGCTGCCTGCTTTAACCCCTTGTTTGCTGTACTGCACAAGGTTGCAGGGCATTTGCAGAGTGGCCTCATTCACTTGAATACGTCATGCTTGGCAGGTGCTACACCCACCAACCATGACAGGGCGTGTAACTCCTACTGCAGCTGCAGCATGTGTACCTCCCCTGGCCACTGCAGCTAAAAGGTGTGCGGTTGGGTCGGGGGGGGGGGTGATAAAAACGATGGGGTTTTACCACCTCCTAAACTGCAAATATAAAAGAACCCTTACTGTTCTGAGCCCCCTATAAGGCTCCTTTCACACTGATGTGCTGCGGTTTACCTGCGCCACAGGTGCAGCGCGGTGCATCTGCAGCTTTTCTGGGTTAGCTGTGCTTTGCCCTAGACTTCTATTATATCCTGCAGGGGTGGTGCAGTTTCTGAAAGCACACCAAAACTCCCACTGTACATTCAGGAGTTTTGGTGTGCTTTCAGAAAGTGCAACAAACTCACAGGATATAATAGAAGTCTGTGGCTAAGTGCAGCAAACCCGTATAAAAAGCTGCAGGTACACTGCACCCACTGTGTGGGTAAACCGCAGCACATCACTGTGAAAGCAGCCCTATACTATTATGCCCAGTGTATTGCTTCACACTGACCTGAAGATCTCTTCTTTCCTGCTGCTGGCACCACTCTGGAGACCTCTAGCCGGGATAAGAGGTGGAGTGCAGTTGGTATCACTCCGCATGGGACAGGAGTCGGCACTACAGAGGAGACATCGGCTTATGCGGCTCTTTCTCCCTACTACATTTCCAACTTTACAAGTAGTCCCTCTGCATTGCACTCTGTTTGATGCTCTGGAATGGCGGGTCAGCAAGCCCAGACCGAGATCTACTGGTTGATTGCGATCTACAGGCTGCTGACCCTAACCAAAAAGATGTTATTAGCGTTTTACTACAGGAATATATAATGAGTTTGTCAATTCTAGAGAAATGCTTAACTAATGCATTACCCACTTGAAAACCAGGCCTTTTCTTTTTCTTTAGTTTATTTTTATTTTATTTACACTGTCTCTTTCATTTTTTTTTTTTTTTTAGCACTTTTATTCCTATCACAAGCAATCATCCCTTGTAATAGAAATAAGGGTGACAGATCCTCTTTATGGAGAGATCCCCCCAAATCTCTTATTTACCTTAAAAAAAAAAAAAAAAAGTTTTCTTTTGCTTTAAAATTTTTTTCTTTACTTCCGCCCTAGACCAGAAGTGGTGCCCAGGGTCGGGGCTACAACTAGGCAGCCGCCTAGGGCGTACTGCTGCCTAGGGCGCCCGGCCACTGGTGTTCCTACTCTCTTCTCTCTGCAGCAAGCAACTAAGTCTCAGCATCAGCAGGCAGCCGCCTTTCTGTTCACACATAGTGTCAGAGGTGCAGCAGCGGCGGAGGACTATGTCTGTGTCCCAACTCCAAATGAACGGAAGCAAGCAAACATTCATTGATGGGCGCTGCTAGGCTGCATTAATGAGTGCTGGAAGGCTGCATTTGATAGGAGTTGGTGAGGCTGCATTTGATGGGCGCTGGTGGGCTGCATATGATGGCCACTTCATTAAAAAGGTGGGGTATAGATGGGCAGGGCAAAGAGGGGGTGGAGCCGGGGGGGGGGGGGCAAAATGAGGTTTCTGGTTTCTCCTAGGTCAAAAATCCTTGCAGCAGCCCTGGTGACGCTCCAGTCCTCCTAGGCCATAGAGGTGATCAGAGGTGATCTGGTCTCTGGTAGCCTCTGTGGCCACCGGGCTGCACCGTTGGATGATTTCTCGGGCGTGCCGATGAAAACGGTAAGCCTAAGAAACACTAGTGAGCGGTGGCAGTGGGGGGATGTCCCCTCCTCCGCTCTGTTTGGGCACCTCCCGCCCCAATATCCTTCAACCTAAAAATCAGAGGAGCTGGGAGAAAAATTGTCAGGCAAACAGCGGCTGCATGCACTCAGATGCAGTTATTGTTTGGTAGCCTGACAGCCACAGGGAGTCAGAATACCGTAGCCGGAAGGGAAGATTCCCTCCATCCACACTGTATAGCATGGATTGGGGAATCCATAGATTTCTCTCATTAAGCCCCATAAGAAATCTTACTGTGTATGGCTAGCTTTAGCAGTGTAGATTTATTAATTTATTGTCCCGGGATCTTTTGCTACAGCCCGCCAGACAGAAATGAACCCCTTTGTGCTGAATGCGGACAAAAATCCCAGCATTTCTCTTCCGTTGTAACTGAACATAAGACTGAGGCTTGTGATTCGAAAAAAATGGCGGGGAGCAAAAAATTTTATATTGGGGATTCAGAATAATTGTGGCTAAGGCCTTGAGATCTAAAAAGCTGAAAAAACAATAAAGAGCTCATGACAGAACAGGTAGCCAGACAACTAATGATAGTGATTGTAATAAAAAAAATTAAAATAACAAACATAGTTACCGTACATAGTAGGTGAGGTCGAAAAAAGTCCATCAAGTCCAACCTATGTGTGTGATTATATGTCAGTATAACATTGTATATCCCTGTATGTTGCGGTCATTCAGGTGCTTATCTAATAGTTTCTTGAAACTATTGATGCCCCCCCCCCCCCCCCCGCTGAGACCACCGCCTGTGGAAGGGAATTCCACATCCTTGCCGCTCTTACAGGAAAGAACCCTCTATGTAGTTTAACCACTTCCCGCCCGCCCAACGTCATATGACGTCCTGGGCTTTGAGCGGGTATATCTGAATGATGCCTGCAGTTACAGACATCATTCAGATATTGCCGGTTTCAGCCGGCGAATCTCTACACCATAGGAATGATCATAGCAGGCTTTCCACCACTTGATCGTTCTTACGGGAGGCGAGAGAGGACGTCCCCCCCCCCCTCCCGCCGCCCTCCGGTGCTTGTTCCGACTCACCGTTGCGATCGGTGAGGCAGAGAGCGGATCCGCCGGCGCGGGATGTAGATCATAGAGACCAGATGGTTGCCGGAGTCTCTATCGTCGGAGGCAGGGCGCGATGTTATGACGTCACGCCCGGCCTCTCCATTCAAAAAAAGGTGATCGTTTTATTTTTTTTTATTATTTCAGGCTTCCCAGCCTAGAAGTGAGATGTGGGGTCTTATTGACCTCATATCTCACTATTAAGAGGACCTGTCATGCCATATTCCTATTACAAGGGATGTTTACATCCCTTGTAATAGGAATAAAAGTGATCTTTTTTTTTTTTTTTTTTCAAAAAAGTGTCAAAAAAAATAAAAATATATAATTAACAATAAAAAAAAAAAATTTAAAGTGCCGCTGTCCCCGTGTGCTCGCACGCAGAAGCGAACGCATACGTAAGTCCCGCCCACATATGAAAACGGTGTTCAAACCATACATGCGAGGTATCGCCGCGAACGTTGGAGCGAGAGCAATCATTTTGTCCCTAGACCTCCTCTGTAACTCAAAACATGTAACCAGCAAAAAAATTTCAAGCGTCGCCTATGGGGATTTTTAAGTACCGAACATTGGCGCCATTCCACGAGCGTGTGCAATTTTACTCTCTTTGTTAAGCATAAGTGTTTACACTCACATGAGATAACGTAACAGCGCATGAACCAATCAGTCGCTCACCGCGATCTCACTCCTCTCACCGTTTGCTGTGTCTAACGAACAGGCACATCGGATGACGTCACTGGCTCCTCCCGACGCATTGCGTCACATGACTTTATCAAGGGACCCTTTATCAAGGGAGTTCTCATTGGCCCCTCTTATGACTCATCCCCCCTCCCTTCCTGGCAAACTCTCACAAGAGTGAGAGAGAGAGAGCTGCGTATGATGTCAAAAGCCTAGGCTAATGACCAGACAATTGCATACAGACAAACGCATTTTCGGATAGGAACGTTTTCTGACCGAAAAATAGAGAACCTGTCCTCAATCTTTTGCTGGCTGGAATTCTGCCAGCAAACGTCCGATGGAGCATACACACGGTCGCAATTTCTGACCAAAAGCTCTCATCGGACTTTTGCTGGCGGAATTTCCGCTCGTGTGTACGGGGCATAAGATGGGCATCTTAGTGAACGCAATATACTGGAATATGGGAAATGGCATTAACATAAACATACCCACACACCTTGAACTGGATGGACTGGTGTCTTTATTTAACCTTGCCATCTATGTAACTTCAAAGAAAAGAAATCAAAGAAATGGGAACTTTGCTTGATAAAGTGTAAAACTTAAATATATTCTAAACCTTTTGGCCCAACATGGGGGGCTCTTACATCTTACATCATTTGATCCAATGTTATTATTCTGTTCCAGATAAAATGGCTGCACATGCTGTACGCTGCGATTGCCGCCATCGTTTTCACTTTGGTAAGTTTTTTTTTTATTTATCTATACATGCACTATGACATTGTATAATAACAGTATAAGGAATAGAGGTAATATGATGGGGTTGTACTCACCATTATATGGTTGTGCCCATTCGTTCACATGTAAAAAATACATTCTTTTTTAACTCCTCGATACTGGAGTTGTATATGATACGTTTTTATCCTTTTATGTTTGTGAGTACGCTTTTGGCGTTTTTTAATAAAATTTCTAAGATGTTCTAGGTAATGCATTAGACATTTGCGTCTTTTTTTTTTTTCTGCATAAATACCTATCATTAAAGTGGGACCTTCACTCACATATAAGACATTAAAGTGGAAGTCCAGCCTAAATCATAAATCTCTAAATTTATTTGCAGCCACAATCTAAAGCCTCGTACACACGATCGGATTTTCCGACGGGAAATGTGTGATGACAGGCTGTTGGCGGAAAATCCGACCGTGTGTACGCTCCATCGGACAATTGTTTTTGGATTTTCCGCAGACAAATGTTGGATGGCAGGTTTTAAATTTTTCTGCGGACAAATGTCTGTTGTCTGATTTTCCGAGCATGTGTACACAAGTCGGTCAGACAAAAATCCAAAGTACAAACACGCATGCTCGGAAGCAAGGAACGAGCCGGAAGCAGTCGGTCTTGTAAACTAGCGCTCGTAATGGAGAATTAACATTCGTGACGCGGCAAATTATGAAATCTTGAAATGCAACGCACAATTCTCTTCTTCTTTAATGAGATAATAATGAAGCTGCTTTGCTGGTGATACTGATGGAGTTATTGCAAACAAATGTTCAAAGGCTTTTTTTTTCTAATGATATCAAGAATAATATTATTATGCTTTTTTTTATTTTTTTTTTTATTTGGGTAAGTTACCACAACACCATTATCCCGTAGTTTTTAAGATCAAAGATACAACTATGTTGGTGTCCCTTGTCAATTTTACATTGTATTTTATAAATGTAACTGCCGACTCCCAAACTGTCATTTGAAGTAAAACACATAGCCAAGTTTTATTCTCCACAATGTTTTTATTGTGCATTAAAAAAAGAAAACAAATAAAATTAGACATGATATCTGCCAATAGAACTTAACCAAAAAGTGCATTCTATGCATCCAAAAATATCGAAAATATAACAAATCAAATCATTATTATTCAACCAAAAAAATAATGTCAAAGCAATAACTCCAAGGCCAATAATAAATAACACATTATCTCCTCCGATTACGCAACATGACTGGTTGATGAACGACCGTTCAGAAACAAACTGAAAAGCATGATGTGAAAAGCGCGAATCAACACTCACCAAACTTCTACTAACACAAAATTAGCAGAAGGATCCCAAAGGGTGGCGCTAAAGAGCTGAAAAACAACGTAGTACGTCACTACATTTGTGATTGTTGGCCAACAATTGTGTGGCCGTGTGTATGCAAGACAAGTTTGGGCCAACGCCCTTCGGACAAAAGTCCACAGTTTTGTTGGCCAACAATCTGATCATGTGTACGAGGCTTTAGACTAACCTATCTAGCCCTGTAAAGCAAAACTCACTATACATACCTTTCTGAAGCCACTCCAATTTGATCCCGTGCTGAGCTGTCAGCGGCAGCTTCTCTGTGTAGGCAGGTGCTGAAGAGGTAGCCAACAACGGAAGCCCCATAGTAAAACTATGGGTGATGTCACTTCCCATTCATTTCCCAGCTGGCTGTGTCCTGCACAGAGCTTCCGCCGCTGGGGGCTGGACCAGAGCGGCTTCAGAAAAGGTATGTATAGCGATTTTTGCTTTACAGTGTAAGATAGGTTAGTCTAATGCAGAGTACACACAATCGGAATTTCCGTCAGAAAAAACTTGGATGGTTTTTCTGACGGAATTCCGCTCAAGCTTGGCTTGCATACACACGGTCACACAAAACTTCTCTGAACTTTCGACCGCCAAGAACGCGGTGACGTACAACACTAAAACGAGCCGAGAAAATGAAGTTCAATGCTTCCGAGCATGCGTAATTTTTTGCGTTCGCCTGTATGCAATTCGGATGTGCATTTTCGGATAGGAGCTTTTCCTGACCGAAAAATAGAGAACCTGCTCTCAATCTTTTGCTGGCTGTAATTCCGCCAGCAAAAGACCAATGGAGCATACACATGGTTGCATTTTCCGACAAAAAGTTCTCATCAGAGTTTTGCTGGCGGCATTTCCAATCGTGTGTACGCGGCATTAGTTTGTGGCTGCAAGTAGATTTAGAGATTTTAGTTTTAGGCTGGACTTCCACTTTAATGTCTTACTGTATATGTGAGTGAAGGTTGAAGGTCCCACTTTAATGATGGGTATTTATGCAGAAAAAAAAAAAGACGCAAATCTCCGCAATACGCATTTGGGTTTTGTTATTTTAGTTTTTCTCCTTCCCCCTGTCTGCAGCCTTCTGGGCTAAATGTCACATATCCCCGGAGACTTCAGACCAGTCTCCCTGCACCCCTCAATTTGGCACATGCACAGAAGAGGTCAGGCTGTGACTGATCAGCCCCGTGTTACCAAATCCAAGATGGCGGCGCAGGCCCGGAAACAGAACTTGGTTTTACTAAACCCAGGAGCCTGCATTCACTATATCTGGTCTCTACACAGAACATGGAAATGCAATCATTTTAGTAAATATAAACTGCTAAATAACTTTTTTCATCGGCAGAATTTATAACAGTCTTGCAACTTCTATCTGTGTCTGGTTAAAGCTTGTAGGAGAAGTTCTAATTCTCCCCAAGATTGTCCTATGAGGCTGCAGGACCCCTGACCCTCCGTCTGGACAGTGCTGATTGGCCCTGTGCTGATCACATGCATTCTCCCAAGAAAAGAATAAAAAAAAACTCTCTAGCAATACACACCATACTGAGCATGTGCAGCTTGCCCCCGAGGCTCAGTTCTATCAGGAGATGGTTTGGGGACAGCGGAAGAAGGGGAGAATCAGAGAAGACAGGATCAAACAGACTTTTGACACGTGCAGAAGATTGACCCCTTGGGTTCTACAGTGTCAGAAACCATGAAATCAGGCCGAGACAGAAGTACAGTTAAATCACACTTGTTTAATAATAAAAGTAAAAAGAACAAATGTAGTCAAAACATAGCCAAATTTCAGTAACCGGAACGCATAGTCAGCCAAGCCAGAAGTTAGGGATCAATGTAGTGGAACAGCAAGCAGGATCTGGAGCCAGAAGGGATGTCAGCAAAGCCGGTCTTTAAACAGGAACGCAGGAGATAGTTTCTTGTGATGTGACCAAGGCGAAGGCAGAGCTCCTCTGGACTGGACGGCTTAAGTAGGCAGGACTGACGAGCAGGATCATCAACAGCTGAGTAACTGTGGAGAGATAGGAGCTGGCAATTAGCCGACAGCTGAGTGGCCAGCTCAGAGAAGGAAGGGCTAAGCCTAGCCCTGACTATAGTGAGTATAACAAGCATCCTTTACTGCATATACAGACTGATTTTCCTGTTGTGGGTTTAGTAACACTTTAAGACTTTGGGTTTTCAGTAGACTGCGCTGGTCTTCGTGAGCTGGTAAGTGTGGGATTTTTACAAGTTTGCAGATGCAGTAAATGTAGCTGCTGACTTTCACTTTTGTAATACCAGATGAAGTTCCTCCATAATTTTTTTTTTTTACTGTTCTTGTCCCATGTTGCTAGTCGTGTCCTAACCCCAGTTGGACTGGGCACCCCCCCCCCTCCCCCCACGGTCGTCCAACATTGCTACAAAGAAGAGTGTCACTTCTTAATGGCGGCTTGTCTCAGCTCCAAGTGCTTTTCTGAGACAAGTGGTAGCAAGAGCAATGCATAGAGAGAGGGGGGGGGGGGGGTGTCAGCCTTCTGTCCCTCTGCATTCCTCTTGCCGCCACTTGTCACAGGAAGGTGCTGGGAAACGAATGGCTGTTGTGGAATGGCAGTCTCATTCTTAGCTATGTAGTTGGATAGTCACGGGGTGGGGGGTGGTGAGATGTGTTTGCTGTTTGGTCAGACCTCATAGCTAGGGTTAGGAAGCACATCATGGGACACAGTACTACATGTACTTTGTGCAATAGGGGACAGAACATTGAAAAAAATATTTATTGATGGTTCTTCTTTAAGGGCACTCCAGTCCCAATATGCACTCAGTTGCCTCTTTATTAGATGACCACCTTCTGCCGGTGACACGATGAGTGCTCTGTGACCAACACACTGGCAGCACCTTAATCGCCACAAATTCTGTGGTCACACAATTCCTCCTTGTGCTCTTAAAACGAACAGGATAAATTAAGCCGTAGTCCCCTCCCGAAAACCAAAAAATAATGATTTTACAAATTTTTTTACTGATTTAAAATAAAAGGGGAAAAATACAACATAGTCAGGTTGGGATTGGATAACGGGTAACAAAGTAAAGAAAACTGGAAACGGTGGTAACCCCTCCCACCCAGCCCTGGCATCCCTTTAACAGAACCTTTATACCAGGAAGCAGGAAGGACCAACCGATCACGTGACGCTTCTGAATGACAGTGGTCGCATGATTGGTAGCCAGTCCGTTCGGCTCCTGATCATTGGTAGAGACTAATGCCGCGTACACACGATCGGAATTTCCGACAACAAAACCATGGAATTTTGTTCGAAGGTTGTTGGCTCCAACTTGTCTTGCATACACACGGGCACACAAATGTTGGCCCAAAATTCCAAACGTGGGAACGCGGTGACGTACAAGACGTATGACGAGCCCAGAAAAAGGAAGTTCAATAGCCTTCTGCTTGATTCAGAGCATGCATGAACTTTTGTGCGACGGACTTGTGTACACACGATCGGACTTTCCGACAACAAGTTTTGTTGGCGGGAAAATTTGAGAACCTGCTCTCAAACATTTGTGTGCGGAAATTCCAACAGCAAATGTTCGATGGAGCATACACGCGGTCGGACTTTCCGACAACAAGCTCACATCCAACATTTCCCGTTGGAAAATCCGACCGTGTGTACGCGGCATTGGACCTGTCTTTGGCAGCTCAGTCGCTGTGCTGGGAGCAGTTAGCAAACACTCAGCACAGAAAGCTCTGCTACTTATGAACGCATATATGTGGTTTGTGGGCATCAAAGCCCATCCTTTTTTACTGCATGGGTGGCAAGAAGTTAACATTTAATTTAGAATTGAACTTGGTGATAAAGAACAGAATATCCAGTGGTGTGACCTAGGTCTGGGAAATGGTGTGTTATAGACTGATAACTCTAAAGTGGAACTCCAGACAATTCTATAAGGCCCCATTCACACCTGAGCTTGGCGTTTTTAGGCAGAAAATCGTGTGATTTTACCGCGATTTTGCTGCGTTTTTGGCTGCGTTTTTTACTGCGATTTTGCGGCGTGTTTTACCGCGATTTGCCGCGATTCGCGCGCCAAAAAAGGGTCCAGAACTTGTTTGAGCTTCAGGCGTAGGGCATTTTGGAGTGTAGATGTGAACCATCTCCATAGAGAATAGTTGATTTTTTTTCTCCTCCAGCATTTTGTAGCTTCAGGCTTCAAGCTACAAAACGCTCAGGTGTGAATGGAGCCTTAGAGTGTGGAAGGGTTAGACCCCTTTCAAGGGGTTTATCGCTGTCTGTGTCCCTGTTGGGAAGATTTTCCCTGCCACAGGGACACAAACTGTAATAAAAGGTGTCAGAAGTTCTTCCTACTCTACAGGTGCAACAGGTGCAACCTTGTTCTTTGTATCCTTGTTGGAGAGGTTTTCCCTCATTTCTGCCTCCCCTGTCCCGAGATGTCCCCTGTCATCTACAGCTTCTAGAGACATCCCACGGTATCACCTTCCTAGCGTACGATGCTGGGTAAATTTAGTTTTTGGCTCCTTCTAAAATCAAGGGAGTGTTGATTTGTCCTGGCCTGTTCAGGGTTTCGCAGGCTGGAAGTTTGATTGCATCTGGAAGAAATTTCCAGAGCTTATAGCAAGAAATTCAATTAACCAGCCTGAATATTTATTATGTTTCAGCCAATCCCTGGAGACGAGTGCTCAATAAGGGGCTGGATAGACAATAAATAGTGTAAAGCAGTGGAGTGCTGAGTTCCTTCTCTTCAGGAAGGGTTCCAGAGATGATATAATAGCTTTATGCACTGAAGTGCTGGGTTCCTACTCCTCAGGCAGGGTTCCAGAGATGCTAGCCTAAAGCACTGAAGTGCTGGGTTCCTTCTCATGAAGGGTTCCAGAGATGATAAATCCCTGCAAGACTTTACCCTCTACAAATCTGTCCTTCTCAAATACAACTCCTGCCTCCACACTGCTAAACAAACCTATTACAACACTCTCATCAAAACCCTCTCATCCAAACCTCGTCAACTCTTTTCTACCCTTAATTCCTTACTTCACCCCCCACTGCCCCCTCCCACCAACTTGCTTACCGCTCAACATATTGCCAACCACTTCAATAGCAAAATCAACACAATTCGCAAGGAGATATCCAGAATTAAAATTCCTCCCCTACCCAACATATCAGGTCCAACACCACACTCAATACTCTCCTCCTTTTGCCCAGTTACCACAGAAGAAGTTGATAAACTCCTCTCCATGGCACACCTCACTACATGTCCCCTGGACCCTGTCCCCTCTCAATTGCTGCGACCACCTTCCCACTCTATCCTCAACTCCCTAACCCACATCTTCAACCTCTCCCTCTCCTCCGGCACCTTTCCTTCCCCGTTCAAACATGCACTGGTTACCCCCATACTCAAAAAACCCTCACTAGACCCCACCTGTTTGAATAACTTAAGACCTATCTCCCTTCTCCCGTTTGCCTCCAAGCTCATCGAACGCCTTGTTCATGACCAAATGAGTCGCTACCTCACGGACAACAACCTTCTCGACCCCCTACAGTCTGGCTTCCGCCTACAACATTCGACTGAAACTGCCCTACTAAAAATCACCAATGACCTAATAACTGCCAAAACCAATGGCCACTACTCCATACTCATACTTTTAGACCTCTCTGCTGCCTTTGACACAGTTGACCACCTGCTGCTCCTCAGCAAATTACACTCCCTTGGCCTCCGTGATTCTGCATTATCCTGGTTCTCCTCCTACCTATCTCAGCGCACTTTCAGCGTCACTTACAACTCCACCTCCTCTGCTCCCCTTCCTCTTTCTGTTGGGGTACCCCAAGGCTCTGTCCTTGGGCCTCTCCTTTTCTCACTCTATACCTCTTCCCTGGGCCAGTTGATCACCTCCCATGGCTTCCAATACCATCTCTATGCCGATGACACACAGATCTATCTCTCCACTCCCCAACTCACCCCCACTATCTCCTCACGGATCTCAAACTTGCTGAATGACATATCGGTATGGATGTCACACCACTTCCTCAAACTTAATCTTTCTAAAACTGAGCTTGTTATATTTCCTCCTTCACGGTCCCCCTCCTGTGACTTCACCATTAATATCAACAACACAACCATTGGTCCCTCCACACATGCCAGAGTCCTGGGTGTAATCCTTGACTCTGACCTCTCCTTCAGCCCCCATATCCAATCACTGGCTAAATCCTGCCGCCTTAACCTCCGCAACATCTCCAAAATTCGACCCTTTCTGACTAATGACACTACAAAACAACTTATTCACTCTTTGATTATTTCCCGCCTCGACTATTGCAACTCTCTCCTTAATGGCCTACCCTTAAGCAGGCTATTCCCCCTTCAGTCTATTATGAATGCTGCTGCTAGACTAATACACCTCACTAATCGATCCGTGACTGCTGCTCCTCTCTGCCAATCCCTTCACTGGCTTCCCCTACCCCACCGTGTAAAATTCAAAATGCTAACCATAACATACAAGGCCATTCACAACATCGCCCCCATCTACATCACCAACCTCATCTGCAGATATCGCCCAAATCGCCCCCTCCGCTCCTCCCAGGACCTCCTGCTCTCTAGCTCCCTTGTTACCTCCTCCCATGCTCGCCTTCAGGACTTCTCCAGAGCCTCTCCCATCCTCTGGAATTCCCTGCCCCAGTATGTCCGATCAGCCCCTACCCTGTCCACCTTTAGGAGATCCTTGAAAACTCATTTATTCAGGGAAGCCTATCCCACACCCACATAACTGTCCCTGAGCCACCCCCATCAAATCATTCTTTGCAGATATTACCTTTTGTACCACCACCCCCTCCCTTTTAGAATGTAAGCTCTACGAGCAGGGCCCTCCTGTACCTTTTTGTATTGTACTGTAATTGTGTTGTCCCCCTTATACATTGTAAAGCGCTGAGTAAACTGTTGGCGCTATATAAATCTCGTATAATAATAATAATAATGATAAATAGCCTGAAGCACTGGAGTGATGGGTTCCTTCTCCTCAGGAGGGGTTCCCGAGATGATAAATAGCCTGAAGCACTGGAGTGCTGGGCTCCTCCTCAGGAAGGGTTCCAGAGCCTGTGGGGCTGCTGCATGAAGGCAGCCCATGGACTATGTAGCTGTTATAGAGGCTTTGGTGATGTCTGGGCTGAGAGCCTGAATGTATCTTCCTAGATACTGATTGAAGGACCTCACCCCAAAGGTTTTGGCAGGGGCGGATCCAGTCTAGTCTCGGGAGGGGGGCACTGCCAGAAAATAAGTTTTTTTTTGTGGGCAATTTATCAGGGAAATGGCTGATGTTAGCACTTCAATCATCCCAGCACCATGGTTGTTATGGTGTCAGGATGATTGAAGCGCATTATTTCTATTATTACATTGTTATATAAAATTAAATGGTTCAACTCACCATAATACAGAATTAGTGGGAGCCCCGAGTGTGTCACTTGCAACCAGATGCGGATTGTCACTTGCCACACGTTGTGGATTGTCACTTGCCACCGTCGCCTGCCATCGGTTGCGGATTGTCGCTTACTACATCACCTGCCACAAGTTGCGGACTGTCACTTGCCACATCACCTGCCACACGTTGCGGACTCTCACTTGCCACATCACCTGCCACAAGTTGCGAATTGTCACCTGCCACATCACCTGCCACACATTGCCGATTGTCACTTGCTGTGTTACTTTCCTGCTAAGGTGGGGATTGTCTCTTGCTGTGTCCCAGAGTCAGGCAGCAGAGAAATTATGTAATCTCTCTGCTGCCCGTGGCTGCCTGCACAGTGAGGGCGGAACTGTAGGGATGCAGGGCGGGCAGTGAGAGATGATGTCATCTCTCTGCTCCCCCGCCCACCGGCTCGCTGATTGGCCAGCCGCCCTCTCACCCACCAAGCCGCCCAGCTGCCCGGCCCGCCTGCTTTCAGCCGCCTGCTCTCTCACCCTCCTGCCGAGCCGCTCAGCTGCCTGGCCCGCCCGCTCTCTCACCTGCCCACGGAGCCACCCACTCTCTCACTCGCCCAGCTGCTCGCCTGCGGAGCCACCAACTCTCACTCACCTAACTCACACACCCGCATCTAATTTCTCGGGGGGGGGGGGGGGGGTGGGGGGCAATTGCCCCATTCCCCCCCCCCCCCCCCCCGGATCCTCCCATGGGTTTTGGTCTGGAGAAGGACTGTCTCACTCACTGGGCTGGAGCAAGCTGGGAAGGTGGTAGCTGTCCTGGGGACTTGTGAGTAAACACCCTATACTTAGAGACTGTGCCGGGTAGCAGCAGTTGTGCATAGGTGCCAGGTAACTAGATGCCAAATATGTGTCTCATGGTCATCAGCTGTGAGGACTAGGGACGGCCATACACGGTTCAAATCTTGGAATGGAACTGTAAATTTGCCGGCTGAATATACCAAGTTGATCGGTCTGTACAACCAGCCTGCCAGATTCTCTTGCTATTATCGCTAGCGGCTGCTATAGCCGCTAGCAATAACCACTGGCTGCAGTGTCTGTGTTGATGGGGGAATCATGTGAATGTTGCAAGAAAGAAATTCACATTGTGTATGGCCTGCCTTATGGCCCGTACACACGATCCGAATATCGTACGACCGATCGCCCGACCGTTTTCGCTTAATAGTTGCAAGTGGAAATTGAATAGGTAGATAAAGTCATGAAACATCTCGTACGACAGAAAAAAAAATCGGAAGCGATGTCATGTGTTGTAATGTATTCGTATTGTATTTTCGGATGACAACTGTACTGACTAAACGAAAATCGTATCATCTGGAATTGTACGAGGAAAGTTTTCGTGCATGTGCGATCGAATAGTATCGGATGAACTGTCGTGATCGGCTGTCGAAAGTAGTGTACACACGGTCCGAAAATCGTACGATCCTTCCTCGGACAACCGTTTTCGTACGACATTCGGATAGTGTGTACGGGCCATTAGACTGCTCAGAGATGTGCCTCGTGGTCCTCAGCTGTGAGGCATTAGACTGTCCAGAACCTACATTTATTCAGTAGGAGAAATTTGCTGCCGTGGCCGAATGCTAATTTTTTTGGAGTATCCCAACCCCTCCCCTGTTAAAGTTGCTTCAACCAATAAATGGAGGCAGACTGAACGGACTGTTGGCTGGGTAGACAGGCAGCCTTTGTACTGCTTGGGAAAGACCCGGTTTTAATATCAGCGGCCCCTGCAGGGCCATGGAAGGTCCCAAGTCTTTATTACTGATGGACTGTATCACATATTATATTTTTGTATCTTTCTTATGTATACTTATTATTGTTGTTTGACTTTGCAAGTCAATATGTGAAAAGCTGCATTTTGAAGGCAAAGACCTTCTGATGTTTACGTAAAGCTTAACCCCAGGCCAGCAGCTAAATACACATCTGATATACATAAAGAGGAACATTTTACGTGCCAAGGAATTGTAATTATTATAACTGGGCTTGTGATCCAAATCTCCTTCCTAGATAACATAGCCAAGTCCTTAAAACGGAACTTCACCCAAATATATGTGTACTGCGTTGCATGACTGCACAATTGTCAGTTAAACACTTCAAGACCACCCACCGCATATATATACTGCGGCAGGGCGGCTCTACTGCGCGGAACAACGTACCTGTGCGTTGTTTCGAGCACTAGATACTGTGGGCGCACATGTTTCATTTCAGCACATGTGCATGCAGCACAGCCTAATTGGCTTGTCGTGTTTCCCCTCCCTCTCTCTCTATTGGTTTGTTTTCTATCAGCACCTATGCATGCAGCAGAGCCTAATTGGCTCCACCTGCTTCCTCTTCCTCACCCTCTATTGGTTGGAGACAGACTTTTGAAAACTGTCTTTCTTTCAGCCAAACAAGCTCTTAAAAGACTTGGAAAGATCACTTCCCAT
The DNA here is from genome assembly GCA_037952835.1 of Lithobates septentrionalis. NCBI lineage: Eukaryota > Metazoa > Chordata > Amphibia > Anura > Ranidae > Lithobates > Lithobates septentrionalis. The sequence goes on from JBBDGP010003363.1 coordinate 221,039, forward strand.
CTTTAGGGTGGCTACATTGCCTTGCAGAGTCTGCCTAATGTGTGCATTCCCGCTTATGTCAAATTCTTAGTGTGCAAGTTGCTCCATGCACCCATAGCACAGGCAGCTAAGCCACACCCCCTGCTCCACCCACCACTGCTTAGATTGACAGCTGTCTCCATTCTGTTGTTCTCTATGAGAAAAGGGGAACCCATACACGCTACAAACAGATGCCAATGACGTGACATGCACAGTGAATGATCCCCAATGGCAGTTTGGAAAAGTGGAAGTGAAACTTACCAGCGCAAAGATCTTCACATACCAGCTAAAGTACGTGTTTGGGGCCAAATGAAAGAAATTCACATCGCAAGTGCAACTAGCGAGATGGAGCTAGAGGAAACTAACGAATAATAAATTAGGGCTTAATACTGCATGTGTATAACCCCATCCAGCCTCTGTTGCAGCTTAACCACTTCAGCCCCGGAAGATTTTACCCCCTTCCTGAGCAAAGCACTTTTGGCACTGCGTCGCTTTAACTGACAATTGCGCGGTCGTGCGATGCTGCACCTAAACGAAGTTTGCGTCCTTTTTTTCCCACAAATAGAGATTTCTTTTGGTGGTATTTGATCACCTCTGCGGTTTTTATTTTTTGCACTATAAACAAAAAAATAGCGACAATTTTGAAAAAAAAAAACAATTTACTTTTTGCTATAATAAAAATCCCCCAAATTTATAAAAACAAAAACAAATTTCTTCATCAGTTTAGGCCAATATGTATTCTTCTACACATTTTTGGTAAAAAAAAAAAAAAAATCGCAATAAGCGTATATTGATTGGTTTGCGCAAAAGTTATAGCGTCTACAAACTATGGGAAAGATTTATGGCATTCTATATGGCGTTTTTATTTTATCTTTTTTTAAATAGTAATGGCGGTGATCTGCGATTTTTGGCAATATTGCGACGGACAGATTGGAGACTTTTGACACATTTTTGGGATCATTGACATTTATAGAGCGATCACTGCTATATGCACTGATTACTGTATAAATGTCACTGGCAGGGAAGGGGTTAACACTAGGGGGCGATCAAGGGGTTAACTGTGTGTTCCCTCACTGTGTTCTAACTGTGTGGGGATGGGACTAGCTAGGAAAGATGATAGATCGCTGCCCCTACTTTGTAGGAACACACGATCTTTCTTCTCTCCTCTGACAGCACAGGGATTTGTGTGTTTTACACATCCCCGTGCTGGCTCTCGTGCACGCGATCGGCCATGCGCACACTCGCCCTCTTTTAGCTCTCCTGGGCAAAGCTGTATATATACGGGATTTCGCCCAGGAGAGCCATTCTACCGCAGTATATCTGTGTGAGCCGGTAGGGAACCGGTTAAAGTATTACTAAACCCACAACAGTAAAATCAGTCTGTATATGCAGTAAAGCATGCTTGTTATACTCACTGTGGAACCTAAGGGGTTAATCCTGTGCATTGTAAATGGCTGTTTCATCCTGTCTTCTCTGATCCTCCCCTTCTTTTGCTGTCCTCGATGCATCTGCTGATAGTACAGAGCCTTGGGGCTCTGCACATGCTCGGTTAGGTGTGTATTGCTAGAGTTTCTTGTTTTGTTTTTTTGGAGAGTGCATGTGACCACCACAGGGCCAGGATCAGCACTGTCCACACAGAAATTGAGGGGTCCTGCAGCCTCATAGGACAGTCAGAGTAGAATGAAAACTCCTCCTGCAAGCTTTAACCAGACACCGATAGAAGTCATAATATGCTGTATACTGCTGATGAGAAAAGGTATTTTTATAAGTTTATATTTACTAAAATAATTGTATTTCCATGTTCTGTGTACTGTGGGAGACCAGATATAGTGACTGCAGGCTCCTGGGTTTGGTAACACTTTAAGGGGAAGTGGCTCAACCTCCTACTTTTTACCGCCCCCAGTTGCCCATGTGGATGAGCCCTATGGCAAGATCAGATAATTAAATCACATTTTTGTAAATATTTTATTCTATCTTTTCATGTGACAACACTGAAGAAATGACACTTTGCTACAATGTAAAGTAGTGAGTGTACAGCTTGTATAACAGTGTAAATTTGCTGTCCCCTCAAAATAACTCAACACACAGCCATTAATGTCTAAACCACTGGCAACAAAAGTGAGTACACCCCTAAGTGAAAATGTCCAAATTGGGCCCAAAGTGTCAATATTTTGTGTGGCCACCATTATTTTCCAGCACTGCCTTAACCCTCTTGGGCATGGAGTTCACCAGAGCTTCACAGGTTGCCACTGGAGTCCTCTTCCCCTCCTCCATGATGACATCACAGAGCTGGTGGATGTTAGAGACCTTGCGCAACTCCACCTTCCATTTGAGGATGTCCCACAGATGCTCAATAGGGTTTAGGTCTGGAGACATGTTTGGCCAGTCCATCACCTTTACCCTCAGCTTCTTGGGCAAGGCAGTGGTCGTCTTGGAGGTGTGTTTGGGGTCGTTATCATGTTGGAATACTGCCCTGCGGTCCAGTCTCTGAAGGGAGGGGATCATCCTCTGCTTCAGTATGTCACAGTACATGTTGGCATTCATGGTCCCCTCAATGATCTGTAACTCCCCAGTGCCGGCAGCACTCATGCAGCCCCAGACCATGACACTCCCACCACCATGCTTGACTGTAGACAAGACACACTTGTCTTTGTACTCCTCACCTGGTTGCCGCCACACACGCTTGACACCATCTGAACCAAATATGTTTATCTTGGTCTCATCAGACCACAGGACATGGTTCCAGTAATCCACGTCCTTAGTCTGCTTGTCTTTTTAGCACACTGTTTGCGGGCTTTCTTGTGCATCATCTTTAGAAGAGGCTTCCTTCTGGGATGACAGCCATGCAGACCAGTTTGATGCAGTGTGCGGCGTATGGTCTGAGCACTGACAGGCTGACCCCCCACCCCTTCAACCTCTGCAGCAATGCTGGCAGCACTCATACGTCTATTTCCCAAAGACAACCTCTGGATATGACGTTGAGCACGTGCAGTCAACTTCTTTGGTGGACCATGGCGAGGCCTGTTCTGAGTGGAACCTGTCCTGTTAAACCGCTGTATGGTCTTGGCCACCGTGCTGCAGCTCAGTTTCAGGGTCTTGGCAATCTTCTTATAGCCTAGGCCATCTTTATGTAGAGCAACAATTCTTTTTTTCAGATCCTCAGAGAGTTCTTTGCCATGAGGTGCCATGTTGAACTACCAGTGACCAGTATGAGAGAGTGAGAGCGATAACACCAAATTTAACACACCTGCTCCCCATTCACACCTGAGACCTTGTAACACTAACGAGTCACATGACACCATGGAGGGAAAATGGCCAATTGGGCCCAATTTGGACATTTTCACTTAGAGGTGTACTCACTTTTGTTGCCAGCGGTTTAGACAATAATGGCTGTGTGTTGAGTTATTTACAGCAAATTTACACTGTTATACAAGCTGTACACTCACTACTTTACATTGTAGTAAAGTGTCATTTCTTCAGTGTTGTCACATGAAAAGATAGAATAAACTATTTACAAAAATGTGAAGGGTGTACTCACTTTTGTGAGATAGTGTGTGTGTGTGTGTGTGTGTGTGTATATATATATATATATATATACACTGGAATTTTTATTTCTTTTTAATACTAATAATGGCGATGATCAGCGACTTATAGTGGGACTGCAATATTGCGGCGGACAATTGGACACCTGACACTTTTGACACTTTGTGGGAACCAGTAACACTAATGCAGTGATCAATGCTAAAAATATGCACTGGCACTGTACCAATGATGCTGGCTGGGAAGGGGTTAAACATCTGGGGCTATCAAAGGGTTAAATGTGTGCCTAGCCAGTGTTTGTGTGTACTAGGCGTGCTGTTTTTGCTTTTGCAGGGAAAGAAAATCCATCACATCCCTGCTGATAGCACAGAGCCCTGCCTTGTTTACATGGGCAGAGCTCTGTTCTGTGTCTCTCCTCTCCGATCAGTGGGAGCCAGCAGACCTCCATGGGCTGCCACCCACTGATCGGCTTGTGCTGTGTTTAATCACAGCACAGTCGTGGGGGCGCGCAAGCGCTGCGCATGCACCGCACCTCCTTGTCAGGAGTGTCTGATGACGTACTAGGTGCATTATACAGTGCAGGAGAGCTGCTCTGCTGCCGTATAAATAAGTTATGTGTTCAGCAAGTGGTTATACTCTGAGGAAGACAAGTTCTAAGGAAGAAGGTGTTGCCTTCGAAACCCCTGTGAGGTCCCCCTGTACTCTGGAGTTTGCTGTACTTAGGCCTACAAGGCTGCAGACGAGTAGCTTGATGAGCGATTGAAATTCAAATGTTTGTGAGTATACTTTATGACTACTATTTCATATTAAATATGGTGGGATAAAGCGCTAAGCTGGTGAGTCCTCATCATGAAAATTTTCCTAAAAATTACTTGTTTGCACCTATGCCTGTTTGTGTTCTTGTGTGGGGGTCACTCCGTAGACAGGTACTCTTTACAGCCTAATTACTCGTGGTAATAAGGGGCTTGAGGGCCCTGTGTATGATCCACAACACCATCTAACCACTCTCCTTATTTCCATACCAGTTCCTTGCATTCGACACTCAGCTGGTGATCGGAAACCGCAAACACTCAATCAGCCCCGAGGAATACGTCTACGGCGCCATGAAGATTTACACCGACATCGTTTATATCTTTATCAATCTGCTACAGCTCGTCGGCAGCAAGTAGGACAAGAAGTCTGAGCGAGAGCGCGGCCATTTTGTTCTTGAAAGGAGGTCATACTTTTGCCCCTTTTTTTTTCCCAAGTGACTCCAGATTTCCCATTTTGATGAGCCCAAAATCCGTGAACATCACGAGGCGGAGGACTGAGCTTGATTGGAGCGAATGTTACATTTAATTTGTATCCTTGTTTAATCGCTGTTCTCTTCATTTAGATGTTGCATTTTTAAATGTATTTTATTATTTTATTCACCAAAGAAGAGAAGATTGGTACCCTGTAGAAGCTTTGCACTGTTATGCTAAAATAAATGGCTGCAGGGTGGCACTGGCACTACCAAAAATGTTGCAAAAAATGTGTTTATGCTTCACAGAAGCGCAGGCGGCCGCCAATTGTGTGCCATTTTCATTTTCCAGACGCAATTTAAGAGCTCCTCGTACAGCTGACATACATTCTGTACAGGTTCTGTTCATTTGTGCACATTATAACACCCCAGTAATTAAAGTTTAAATCTTGAAGAAATGCCGGCACTTCGGGATAATCCACAAACGGATAGCTTTTATTAAATGAAACAAAGCATAAAATCCACACCGATGGCCAACGCGTTTCGTCTGTTGAGCCATTATCTTCATCATTAAGCCCCAATGGCCAAAAACGCGTGTGGGTTTGATGCTTTGTTCCATTTAATAATGGCTATATGTTTGTGGATTCTACGGAAGTGCCGGTGTTTCTTCAAGATTCAGATTCTACAGGGCTTATAGTGGTCGGCAGCTTGAGCCCTGAGAACACATTCAACTTGATTAGGGAGAGGAGGTTGCAGCACTGTCTTTCTTGTTTTTAGTTGTTTAAAGTTGATCTAAATCCTAACTGGATGGCGTTCAGTTTGCTAAAGGCACTGGGTGCCTTTCACTCTTTTTCATCCTTTTTTACATCCAAGTTCTGCTGATCTTCTCAAGCTTCTTTCAGCCATTTCCTGATGTCCAGGGTCAGTTGCGCATCGTCTCTGTGGACCAGCTTCTTGATGGTAACAACAAGGGACCATGCCCAAGCAATGTGTGTTGGCACAGCTACCTGCGCTATCAATCAAGTGGGTGTACAATAAAAGGGTGACAATGTAGGAATGCTATTGTGAGATTGTTGTCACCCCATAACAGGAAGTGCCTGAAAAAATGTTCATGGCAGGATCACCAGGGATTTATTATAATGAAAGCTGCAGACTTTAAAAAGTTGAAATAACAAAAGCTGATTGGGTCTAGATCTACTTTGCAGAATATTGCTTTCATTGCAGAGCTGTAGACATCACTATAACCCATCAGCATGTCCACCCCCCCCCCCCCCCTACCCTTACCGTGGCAGAGGGGAAAAATATCATCTATCCATCCCCCAAGACTTTCACATACTAGGTGCCTTTGCTCATCCCTTCGCTGCACCATGCCAAATTCCAATAACGCTTATGCTGGAACTGAGCTGGGAAAGCTCCTATTGCATTAAGGGAGCTTATACTATATATTACACTTTTGTTCCCTAGCTAAGCAGTAATGTTTTATGACTTGCTTAGTGAGGTTAATGAAGGGCCATACACAGGAGCAAAAATGGAAGTTTGTTCTCTTGTACGTTGCGCTTCGTAGTTTGAAGGTATCATCTAAAGTAGATTTTTTTTTTTTCATGGGCTGTAGTTATATGCCAATTTTACATTCAGATAGAGTTTAGTGGAGTTTTTCTTCTACTTTTATGTTTTTTTCCTATCTTTGTAGTAAAATGTTTCTTATGATAAAACTTAAATTTTGTAAAAAAAATATCTGCTTGTGTATTTTCCAGTGGTGCTCGACAGACCTACATTGATAGATGCTGTCATTTTCCTTATATCATAGATAGCACTGGTAAAACCATTGAGGAGGATAATTCTTGTCTGTGGAGAAGAGCACAATGTATGTGCCTTACATTATATTGCACAGATCACGGGGAGCCCGCTAGCACACACAAAGCCACCATGTTGTAAGGCTGACCAAAGCTTAGACTGTAGTGAAGGAGAATTCCCGCAAGCCACGTATGTGGCACACCTCCAATGCCTTTCGCCCCCTCCCCCCAGAGCTCAATCATAGGGAAAGTTTAGCCTGTTGGGTTTACTGGAAGTTGGTGACAACCCTGAGCCTTACAGGTGAAGTGATTGTGGTATGGACAAACCCTCTGCTCATACATCTGCAGATATGACCTGGTTGCCTAATCTTTGTAGTGTAGGGAATCCTCAGTGAGTCGTCCATCAATCTCCATATTCTTGTAGCAGTGATCCATCTGAGAGGTATGGATGTTCGCAAGCATATAGGGACTTTGTATTTTTGAAGACCCCCTGCAGTCTTTGTTAGGTCAGACTCTCAGGTCAGTGGTCTTCAAATTGCGGCCTGCAGGAAGAATGAAGCCCATTGCTTGCATCTAACCGACACTTGGGGCACAATCCCTGCTACTATCAACAATGACTTGGCCCAATTCCTCCCACTGACATCCGTGATGGGATATAATTCCTCCCACTGACATTCATGATGGGGCATAATTCCTCCCACTGACATCCGTGATGGGATATAATTCCTCCCACTAACACCAGTGATGGGGCATAATTCCTCCCACTAACACCAGTGATGGGGCATAATTCCTCCCACTAACACCAGTGATGGGATATAATTCCTCCCACTAACACCAGTGATGGGATTTAATTCCTCCCACTAATACCAGTGATGGGGCATAATTCCTCCAAATGACACCATTGATGGGGCATAATTCCTACCATTGACAGCTAATATTAGAATTGTGATGGTGGCAATGTAAGTTGAGTTCTGACACCGATGAGGGCACATTTCCTCCCATTACACCACTGATATTGCACAATTCCTTCCACTCATACCAACAATGGGGCAATATTCCTTCTCCGACACTGACAATGGGGCATTTACTTATTCCTTCCCCTACTGATGACAGGCGGTAGGGAATTTACTCCCACTGACACCGGTACATTTTCTATTCCCAGTTGCCACAGTCTGATCCTCCTAATGTCTTTAGGACAGTGATCTAGACCTTTGCTTAAAAAGTCTGAATACTCCTGCTCTAGGTGGATCAGCAGATTGTCTATCCAGGATTTGCCCTTAACTAAGCCTTCATAGGATGAAATTTATATCCCAAGATAATCAATCAAATCCTGCCTTTCCATTGCCCCACAAATATTAATGCCCAACTCCAGACAAATCACATTTAGTTTTATAGAGCAAAGAATTGGGCCATTAGCAACCACACTTAAAATGATGCTCCCAATGTATAGCATCACTGATTACTGGGCCGTTTCTAATGTCCTAGACGGTGCTAATGTATGGCTTGGGCATCTGGAAGCCCTTCTTATCTCACAGCTAATTGGAAAATCTTGCTACAAACAGTCCCGCTCCTTTAATCTTCCATTTAGAGCTGCCTTTCTCAACTTTCTTGCCCCAGAGGAACCTTTAAAATAATGTTCAGGTCTTGGGTAACCTCTTCTAAGACCACTTCATCGGTGATCAAAGGGAAAAATGCAACCTACATAGGAAGAATGCCCCCCTATAGTGGCAGTCAGGATGCCACACATTCAGACTGCTGAAAAGATCATTGGCGTCATGCTGTTGGCTCTGCAGAGTGGCATTGGCCCTGGGACTATACAGGCACCATCAAAAAGGAGGTCAATCAGCCACAGCTCAAGGAACCCAAGGTTTTTCCCGAACCCTGGTTGAGAATGGCTGATTTAGAGCCGTGATCTTCAGACTGCAGCCCGAGGGTTGAATGTGGCCCTTTTGGGGCACTATTTTTCTCATTGATACAAGGCACTATTTCTCCCACTGACACCCAATGATGGGGTTCTCTGTCTCCCACTGACACCAACAGTAGGGCATTCTTCCTTCAACTAACACCAATGATAGGGCACTATTTCTCCCACTAATACAAGGGATGGGGCATTGGTTAGATCTATTGACACCGGGGCATTTTCTACTTCCACTGGGCAAAGTCGACATTCCCCCCCAAGTCTGAAGGACCGTAAACTGGCCCTTTGTTTGAAAAGATTGAAGACCCCTGATTTTGAGCATTGGCCATGGGCAAGAATCTTGGTTGGTTGAGGAATTAGCATAGGCAGACATCTCCCATACATCATTCTTGGGTGGTTGGAGGACATCTGCTTGTCTGTGGTCATATGTCTATGACAACCTTGCTGTTGAACAATGCCTTTTGCCTTTGAACTCATTCATGAACATTCAAATGTAAAATGCAGTAAAAGGTCATGGCTTTGTCTACAGTGCCAACCCATCCAAATACAACCTGCTGAGTCCAACGCAGGTCAACTGCAAGCTCAGAATTGTCATCCACACTACATTATTGAAGTAAATTGGAATCAGTGGACCTGAGTTGAATGTGCACTTGAGTCGTCTTTAGACTGGATCATAATGAAGATTTGTTCAGTCCACAAAATGGCTTCACTGCGTCTTGTAAATCCTATTAAAATAAATGGGGGGGGGGGGGTTGGCCACAGGGATGTAAAAAGAAAAAAGCTGCCACCTTAACATCCTGCTAGACATGCAGCAGTTTTTTTAGCAGCTGACTCGCCAAAGATGGATTTCCCTGTGCACTAAACCGAAGGCCGTTGCTGGGGGATGCCTGCAATGTGGTGAGGTCCAGGGCCGGGAGGACAAGGAGTGGCCAGGAGGGGCCGCTGCCCCTGGGCGCAGCTGTTCACTGTATGTATTGGGGGCGCCAGTGAGCTCATTCTGATACAAGGCGTTTTAACAAGTGGATGACTGCTGCAAGTAGCTTCCCCAAACATGTGCATAATGAAGTGGGGGAGGGGTACAGTTTGGCTTCTTCGTCCTGGTCCCTGGATGACCCTGTCCCGGTAATGATGAGGTCTGTGCAGAATTCTGGGAAAGGAGGTGAGCCAGTTAACAGAAAAAAAAAAAAAAAAGTGGGATTAGGCTTTTGGGATTTCCTGAGTATTGTTGCCGTAGTTGGATTAAAAGCCCAGCTCTGGGAAAAGTAAAAAATCCTGCTTTGCGACGTGGCTGCCGATTCTCTGCATAGGATAGATGCTCGTTTAGGTCTAGGGGACGGGAAAAGTGATGTTACTTAATGTAGTTTTACTTACCCATTCCTTGCCCCCCCAGCAGAAAGCGCTCCCCTGTGCTCCGGTGATGGACTGTTCCTTGGTGTCCTCGTTTTCAATGCAAGGCTATGGTCTTGATGGCATCAGAGGCCATCCAACTGCTGGCACACAGGGGAGAAGCGACTACAGGGACTGGTCATGCAGCACGGAGGATTGGGTAAGCAAAACTGCTTTCCCTAGACAAAAAAAAAGCATTGAACCCTTCACTCCCCGGAGATCAGCTTTAAATTAGAAGATAGCTTGTATTAGTATTAGATATATTCAGATTTTTTTTTTCCTTTTTTTTTTTTTTTTGTAAACAAAACTGGAGATATCCTTTAAGTGCCATTTATCCTTACAACTGTATCCAATACAACTTTGTACCCGCTGTAAATAGAAACGATCTGTACTGAAATAAATGTTACATAGTAGGACGCACGTGACGCCTCCCCTCAGGATAGGCGCGGTTAACCTCTCCATCAAGGTGCGTCCTACGACTTTGTATTTATTTGTGGCTTTCTGTGTCTTGTTTGGTGTGTTGGACGTATTGCACTTGGCTTATTTAATAGGGCAAAAGCGATGCAGGAAGCGGAGTGACCCCTAGCGATCAGCCGGCCAATGACATTCGGCTGCTTTTATACTGACAAAAGGTGAGAGCTGATTGGCTGCTCTGGGTGACTGTGCTGTGCAAGCCAGTCCTTTTCATCTGCTTTGCCAAATCAGACCAAGGAATTTTCTCAAGTTCAACTTAACAAGAGTTTAACAAACAAAAAATCATCTTTGCTATTTTTTTCATAGCTGTGTGACTAAAAAAAATATAGGGGGTCTATATATATATATATATATATATATATATATATATATATATATATATATATACACAGTGGGGACGGAAAGTATTCAGACCCCCTTAAATTTTTCACTCTTTGTTATATTGTAGCCATTTGCTAAAATCATTTAAGTTCATTTTTTTCCTCATTAATGTACACACAGCACCCCATATTGACAGAAAAACACAGAATTGTTGACATTTTTGCAGCTTTATTAAAAAAGAAAAACTGAAATATCACATGGTCCTAAGTATTCAGACCCTTTGCTCAGTATTTAGTAGAAGCCCCCTTTTGATCTAATACAGCCATGAGTCTTTTTGGGAAAGATGCAACAAGTTTTTCACACCTGGATTTGGGGATCCTCTGCCATTCCTCCTTGCAGATCCTCTCCAGTTCTGTCAGGGGGGATGGTAAACGTTGGTGGACGGCCATTTTTAGGTCTCTCCAGAGATGCTCAATTGGGTTTAAGTCAGGGCTCTGGCTGGGCCATTCAAGAACAGTCACAGAGTTGTGAAGCCACTCCTTCGTTATTTTAGCTGTGTGCTTAGGGTCATTGTCTTGTTGGAAGGTAAACCTTCGGCCCAGTCTGAGGTCCTGAGCACTCTGGAGATGGTTTTCGTCCAGGATATCCCTGTACCTGGCCGCATTCATCTTTCCCTCGATTGCAACCAGTCGTCCTGTCCCTGCAGCTGAAAAACACCCCCACAGCATGATGCTGCCACCACCATGCTTCACTGTTGGGACTGTATTGGACAGGTGATTAGCAGTGCCTGGTTTTCTCCACACATACCGCTTAGAATTAAGGCCAAAAAGTTCTATCTTGGTCTCATCAGACCAGAGAATCTTATTTCTCACCACTTGGAGTCCTTCAGGTGTTTTTTAGCAAACTCCATGCGGGCTTTCATGTGTCTTGCACTGAGGAGAGTCTTCTGTCGGCCCTTCTGCCATAAAGCCCCGACTGGTGGAGGGCTGCAGTGATGGTTGACTTTCTACAACTTTCTCCCATCCCCCGACTGCATCTCTGGAGCTCAGCCACAGTGATCTTTGGGTTCTTCTTTACCTCTCTCACCAAGGCTCTTCTCCCCCGATAGCTCAGTTTGGACGGACGGCCAGCTCTAGGAAGCGTTCTGGTCGTCCCAAATGTCTTCCATTTAAGGATTATGGAGGCCACTGTGCTCTTAGGAACCTTAAGTGCAGCAGAAATTTTTTGTAAGCTTGGCCAGATCTGTGCCTTGCCACAATTCTGTCTCTGAGCTCTTCAGGCAGTTCCTTTGACCTCATGATTCTCATTTGCTCTGACATGCACTGTGAGCTGTAAGGTCTTATATAGACAGGTGTGTGGCTTTCCTAATCAAGTCCAATCAGTATAATCAAACACAGCTGGACTCAAATGAAGGTGTAGAACCATCTCAAGGATGATCAGAAGAAATGGACAGCACCTGAGTTAAATATATGAGTGTCACAGCAAAGGGTCTGAATACTTAGGACCATGTGATATTTCAGTTTTTCTTTTTTAATAAATCTGCAAAAATGTCAACAATTCTGTGTTTTTCTATCAATATGGGGTGCTGTGTGTACATTAATGAGGAAAAAAAATTAACTTAAATGATTTTAGCAAATGGCTGCAATATAACAGAGTGAAAAATGTAAGGGGGTCTGAATACTTTCCGTCCCCACTGTGTGTGTATATATATCTATAGATCTCTCTCTCTCTCTCTCTCTCTCTCTCTCTCTCTCTCTCTCTCTCTCTCTCTGTCTCTATCTATCTATATATATATATCTATATGTATATGTGTGTATGTATGTATGTATATATATATATATATATATATATATATATATATATATATATATATATATATATATATATGTATAAAATTAATTACATGAATGTGACATGCATTCACCCACCTTTGACAAACTGTTATAACATATTTTGTTTGATATAGTGATTTCCTTATTATTGGCTCCATCTAGTGGTCATAATGTGAACTTTTTCCTGAAATAACCCAATCAGAAAAAATACTGCATTATGGCCAGTAGATGACGCTGAGGATCATAGGAAATCAAAGCTGTTTTTGGCGGGAAGCTTCAGAATGGCAAAGATGTTTTTATTACAAACATACCTCCCAAAATTTTGAGATACGAATAAGGGACACCTACAAAGAAATGTATGTAGGCATAGGATAAGCCCCCTGCCACACCCCCTTAAAGGAGAATTAACCAAAAAAAAAGGTTAATTAAATCTGCAACTATTCCTTTATATTGGCTTTTAAAATGTACAAATGCAGCAATTTAGAAATCAGATGAAAGGTTTAGCTCTGGGAAACACTTTTTGAAAGATAAAAAGTGCATTTTATATAAAAACTATATAGAAAAGACCAAAATGAGGGACAAATGAAGAGGGAAGAGGGACAGAGGGACATTGCTCCAAATCAGGGACAGTTTGGAGCTATGTTACAAATTATGTGAGCAGACTGCAGTTCTTCTTCAAGCAAAATGCGGTCAGAATTTGTCAAGGATGGGGGAATGCTTGTTACTGTAGTCTACATTTTTTCTATATGTATAGACCCCCTATGTGAATGCCAAGTTTTGTTTTGGATATAGTGACGGAGGATTAGAAATGTTGGAACTGCTATTGAGGCTCCGTAAGGAATTTCCTTCTCACTTCCTGTCTGGGGAAACCTTTGCCAGCAGGACAGGAAGTGAGGGAGAATCTGCACCAGGGAAACAGAAATAAAAACTTGACAGAAAAAAATGCCACATGTTCCAGTTTTGCCAGGACAGTCCCACGCCGTGGCCCTCTGTCTCACCAAAGCTGTGTCCCGGGATCACAGCACCAACCTTATTGAAGTTCCTACACATGCACAGGGGTTTTGCATGGTTGGTGCAGCAAATGGGCGGGGTCAGGGCGCGGTCAGCCCATGAATTTTATACACACCCACGCAAAAAATTGTGTGGATGAAATGTAAACCACGGGCGGGGTTATCGCTCTGCTGGGACCGTGACATCAGCCTGTATGATGGGTCCTAGCTCTCCCCCTGCTCCACTGACGAAATTCTTTATTCCTCCTTGTGCTTCCCGTTGGAGAGTTCCCCTCACTTCCTGTCTCATAAAATGTTGTCAGGAGGACAGGAAGTGAAAATAAATCTCTCTAACGAAGCTCCAGAGAGCAGTAAAAAACCTGGCAGAGGTTCTAATCCTCCCCCACTGTATAAAGTAAAAATAAAAAATGTTATGGCCGGACATTCACTTTAAAGTTTTATCATAATGGAGTTTACATGTTCAGAACACGCGGGGATACTGCGGAGTAAGAACGGCGTTCTTTGTATTATTATCTTCCATTGATGGTGTGAAAAGGGAAGATCAACACCAATATTACAGTCATGTTATATATGTACTTTTTTATTTCCTATTCAGAGCAAATAAAGTTTATTTACTGCATGTGGTTGTCTGTTTATTTATTGTATGTTTACCCCCTTTAAGTGAACTTTAATAAGCCCCCAGTTTACACCGAACGTGGTTTTGAAATAGCGCTACTTCAGCTTTTGATACCTTTTTAGGCCCAGAAACCACCTCATCTTGGGTCCCCATCTTGAGGAGGGAGGAGCCAGTGCTTCTGCCCCCCCCCCCTCCAATCCCACCGAGTGCCCCCATAGAAAACCACTAATACCACAGACAGCCCCACTCCAAATAAAATAGGGGACAGCAAATTTAATGTATGTCCCAAATAACCCAAATAAAATGTATGTCCTTTTTTTTTCCCCCCATAAACAAAGCTTTTTTTTTTTTTTTTTTTTGTGGTATTTGATCACCTCTGCATTTCTTATTTTTCGCGTTAAAAACAAAAAAAACACCGACAATTTTGAAAAAAAAAAAACAACTATTTTTAACTTTCTGCTATAAAATACATCCAATAGAAAAAATGTAAAAAATAAAATGTCTTCATCAATTTAGGCCAATATGTATTCCGCTACATATTTTTGGTAAAAAAAAAATCCCAATAAGTGTATATTGATTGATTTGTGCAAAAGTTATCCGCTGTTAGCGTCTACAAACTGGAATTTTCACGTATTTATTTATTTTTATACTAGTAACAGTGGCGATCAGCGACTTATAGTGTGGCTGCAATATTGCGGCGGACATTCGGTCACTAACTGACACTTTGTTGGGACCAGTGACACTAATACAGTGATCAGTGCTAAAAAAAAAAAAATGCACTGTCACTGTACTAATGACACTGGCTGGGAAGGGGTTAAACAGGGCAATCAAAGGGTTAAATGTGTGCCAAGCCAGTGTTTGTGTGTACTGTGTGAGGTGCTTTTACTAAGGGAATTGATGGATTTTCTTTCCCTGCTTTCTTGTGCTGACAGGACGGAGCTCTGCATTGTTTACATAGGCGCTTTCTGTGTATTCTCCCGATCACCGGCGGGTGGACATCCCTTGGCCTGCATCTCACATTTTTGTAAATATTTTCTTCTATCTTTTCATGTGACAACACTGAAGAAATGACACTTTGCTACAATGTAAAGTAGTGAGTGTACAGCTTGTATAACAGTGTAAATTTGCTGTCCCCTCAAAATAACTCAACACACAGCCATTAATGTCTAAACCGCCAGCAACAAAAGTGAGTACACCCCTAAGTGAAAATGTCCAAATTGGGCCCAAATAGCCATTTTCCCTCCCCGGGGTCATGTGACTCATTAGTGTTACAAGGTCTCAGGTGTCAATGGGGAGCAGGTGTGTTAAATTTGGTGTTATCGCTCTCACTCTCTCATACTGGTCACTGGAAGTTCAACATGGTACCTCATGGCAAAGAACTCTCTGAGGATCTGAAAAAAAGAATTGTTGCTCTACATAAAGATGGCCTAGGCTATAAGAAGATTGCCAGGACCCTAAGGCTCAGTTCACACCTAAACCAGCCGTGGATCGCACAGGAACGCTGTTCGTCCCTGTTCTCTGTTTCGGGGCCGAATCTTTGCCTGAAATCGGCCCTAAAATGGAGCCAAAAATGTGCAGTGCGCTCCGCAGCCGCCCTGGAGATATGTAAACCAGCTCCATAGAGAGCCGTTCGCATTCTCCTGCTGTGCGAATTGGATGCGGGAAATCCGCATCCAATTCGCATAGGTGTGAACCCAGCCTGAAACTGAGCTGCAGCACGGTGGCCAAGACCATACAGCGGTATAACAGGACAGGTTCCACTCAGAACAGGCCTCGCCATGGTCCACCAAAGAAGTTGAGGTCACGTGCTCAGCGTCATATCCAGAGGTTGTCTTTGGGAAATAGACGTATGAGTGCTGCCAGCATTGCTGCAGAGGTTGAAGGGGTGGGGGGTCAGCCTGTCAGTGCTCAGACCATACGCCGCACACTGCATCAAATTGGTCTGCATGGCTGTCGTCCCAGAAGGAAGCCTCTTCTAAAGATGATGCACACGTAGACTAAGGACATGGATTACTGGAACCATGTCCTGTGGTCTGATGAGACCAAGATAAAGGTATTTGGTTCAGATGGTGACAAGCGTGTGTGGCGGCAACCAGGTGAGGAGGACAAAGACAAGTATGTGTTGCCTACAGTCAAGCATGGTGGTGGGAGTGTCATGGTCTGGGGCTGCATGAGTGCTGCCGGCACTGGGGAGCTACAGATCATTGAGGGAACCATGAATGCCAACATGTACTGTGACATACTGAAGCAGAGGATGATCCCCTCCCTTCAGAGACTGGACCGCAGGGCAGTATTCCAACATGATAACGATCCCAAACACACCTCCAAGACAACCACTGCCTTGCTAAAGAAGCTGAGGGTAAAGGTGATGGACTGGCCAAGCATGTCTCCAGACCTAAACCCTATTCATCATCTGTGGGGCATCCTCAAACGGAAGGGGGAGGAGCGCAAGATCTCTAACATCCACCAGCTCTGTGATGTCATCATGGGGGAGGGGAAGAGGACTCCAGTGACAACCTGTGAAGCTCTGGTGAACTCCATGCCCAAGAGGGTTAGGGCAGTGCTGGAAAATTATGGTGGCCACACAAAATATTGACACTTTGGGCCCAATTTGGACATTTTCACTTAGGGGTGTACTCACTTTTGTTGCCAGGGGTTTAGACATTAATGGCTGTGTGTTGAGTTATTTTGAGGGGACGGCAAATTTACACTGTTATACAAGCTGTACACTCACTACTTTACATTGTAGCAAAGTGTCATTTCTTCAGTGTTGTCACATGAAAAGATAGAAGAAAATATTAACAAAAATGTGAGGGGTGTACTTATTTTTGTGAGATTCTGTATATACTTATACTAGCTGCATGAGGATTTAAATAGTTCATGGTAAAGCTAGGAGAGAGTTTAGTTTCACTTAAAACTGTTTAGTTGGAAGAAAAGAGCCTCTTGTAAGACCCCCGGAGGCTCTCCGGCTATAATTAACGATGCAGCTAAAAATATTCCCAGCGCTCGGGGCCGCGGCGTGGAAGACATCTGAGCGATGCCAATAATGTCTACAGAGAGGAGAATGTATAAAATAAATCATCATAATGCGGATGGTACAATCCGTGGCCTGTCCTTTATGTGTGTTTCTGTACAGAGGGGAAGAGGTGGCCGATGACCGGCATAGGTCTGAATAGACAGTCGGGGCCTCCTGACAATAACATTTCCAGAAGTAGTTCCATTTGATATAAACAGAATATTTTATGTTCAGTGGTGGATCTTCAAGCTAAACTCCAGCCCTACAGCTAATTTATGAGATGAAATACACATATGGGGGGCTGTTTTAGCTGCCAAAGGATTTGTAATGCTGTCCATCCAGACTTGAGATTTACACAGCTCTGCCACATAGCACAGCCTGATTTTATTTATTTATTTATTTATTATGCAGTTTAGTAACACACACAAGTCTTGTCTCTCCCCAGCCTGTGACTGGACAGTGAAAGGGGAAGCAGCAGACTGATTAGCTCATCTCTCTGTAGCGCCTCCCTCCCCCCCCCCCCCCCCCCCCCGGGTCTACTGAAGGCAGGGTGTATCCTCCAGACGGGGAGTGAGCTGGCATTTACCCCAGGGCTGAGTCCATTGCTATTGGGGAGGCCAGTCAATGAGGAGTGCAGGGGCACCGCCCCCCCCCCCCCCAATCTACATGCGGGGAGCCGGACACTTGGATTTGTATAAGGTTTTTTTAATTTAAAGCACAATTCAAGCCGGAGGCACTGCGCCCCAAGCCCACCCACTTGTGACATTAGCGAATCAACATTCGCTATTATATTTAACTAAAATTCCGCGCTTAGGTGTGTGCTGCAGCGTGTATTCAGATATTTCTCTGGTCCTGGTGGCCATTGAACAAAATCACGTCCAGGTACGTGATTTTGCACAATAGAGCCTCCTTGACGCAGTATATTTATGGCAGGCGGTCTTTAGGTGGTTAAAGAGGAGTTCCACCCAGGGGGGCCATTAAAAAAAAAAAAAATAAATAAAAGTCAGCAGCTACAAATACTGCAGCTGCTGACTTTTAATTGGACACTCACCTGTCCCTGGGTCCAGCGGTGCGGGGGATCGAAGCCCCGCTCGTCCCCCCCCTCCGCTCGTCAGCGCCGGCATTTCAACTGTGGGCGCCGGGCTGTGGCTTCACAGCCTGGCACCCACTGCGCATGCGCGAGCGGCGCCGAGCGCCGTGATTGGCCGCTCAATCACCTGGGACCTGCAATGGGTCCCAGATGATTGACAGGAGGGAGGGAGAAGAGCCGAGCCCTTCCTGTGCCAGGGGGAAGTGATGTCATCAGCCCAGGCAGACGAAGGGGCAGATTACGAGGGACCACCTAGCAACAGGCATTTAGAGGTAAGTAAAAAAAAAAAAAATATCCAAATGTTTTTTGTTTTTTTTTTTTAGAATTTTTTAGATATGTTTGTTTTTTTGGGTGGAACCCCACTTTAATGTAGAACTTGAAAGAATGTAGTAGAGAGAGGGTTAGGGGTCTCGGATACCAGTAGCAGATCACGTAAAGACTCCTTGGATCCAGAAAAAGTACAGCTTCACAGTACCAGACCCTTTAAGCCGACCCGGCGATACCACAAACACGTTTCAGATTGTAGAACAAGATCCAGCTTCACAGTGTCAGAAACTTTAAGCTGCTCCGGCAGCACTGTAAGCACATTTTAGATGTAGGTGCGTCCTCCAAATCGAGTCACCAGGCCCTCCTGAGAGAACAGCCTTCATCCTGGCTCTCTCCAGCAAGGGTCCTCCCCTGGATCTTCTCTATTTGGCTTCTTCCAATGCAGGGCAAGACAGCCTTATGCTGTGTACACACGGGCGGACTTTTCGGCAGCAAAGGTCCGACGGACTTTCGACGGACTTCCGACGGACTTTCTAACGAACGGACTTGCCTACACACGATTACACCAAAGTCCAACGGATCACCAAAGTGATGACGTACAACCGGGCTAGAATAAGGAAGTTCATAGCCAGTAGCCAATAGCTGCCCTAGTGTCATTTTTAGTCCGTCGGACTAGCATACAGACGAGCGGATTTTTCGACCGGACTCGAGTCCGTCGGAGAGATTTGAAACATGTTCCAAATCTAAAGTCCGTCAGATTTTCGACAGAAAAAGTCCGCTGCAGGTCCGATGAAGCCCACACACAGAAAATCCGCTCGTGTGTACGCAGCATAAGAACCACCTCAGGATTGGTAGGGTCCAGACAGGCTTCTAGGTCTACTTGTAGAGCTCATTTCAGCAGCACCTCCCCAGGCCAGGAGGGCCTGGGGCAAGAGAGTGAGCACATGGCCCAGCCCAAAATATATATCCTCTCCCAGAATGCACCAGTGGCCAACATAGGTGTGCGCACCCTTTTGCATTAGGGTGTGCACAAAGCTCAAACATACTTGTGTGTGTATCTATATACAGTGTGTGTGTATATGTATATATATATATATATATATATATATATATATATATATATTAGGGATGAGCTTCGTGTTCGAGTCGAACCCATGTTCGACTCGAACATCGGCTGTTCGACCGTTCGCCGAATTGCGAACGATATGGGCCGTTCGCGCCAAATTCGTGTGGCGCGTCACGGCCCATAATTCACTGCGGCATCGCAGTGCATTGCTGGCTGATGATTGGCCAAGCATGCACTATGACCCGCATGCTTGGCCAATCACAGCGCCGCCTGAACAGAGAGCCGTAATTGGCCAAAGCCAAGGAGGCTTTGGCCAATTATGGCTCAGGGGATTTAGTACACGCCCCACACTATATAAGGCCGCCTGCACGGCGGCCCTGTGTAGTGTATTCCGGTGTGCTGAGAGATAGAGAGAGAGACAGACAGTGTCATTTCATTTGAGTTAGATAGATTAGGCAGAACAGTCAGTCAGTTAGCTGCACTTACAGTGTATTGTGTATATATATGCATCCCAGGTGTTGCATATATATATATATACACTGTATTCAGTTTAGCTAGATCCGTTCCTGTTATCTTCTAGACTATTTACATTTAGTGCAGTGCGTCCTGCTCACAGTGTTCAGCTAGATCCGTTCCTGCTATTTACATTTAGTGCAGTGCGTCCTGCTCACAGTGTTCAGCTAGATCCGTTCCTGTTATCTTCCTACTGACAGGCAGGCTTGTCTTGTTACAGTATATAAAGCTACCTGAAGAAAATTACTGGTGTTCTATTTGATCCTATTAGTACCACGGTCAGGCAGCTAGACTATTTACATTTAGTACAGTGCGTCCTGCTCACAGTGTTCAGCTAGATCCGTTCCTGTTATCTTCCTACTGACAGGCAGGCTTGTCTGGTTACAGTATATAAAGCTACCTGAAGAAAATTACAGGTGTTCTATCCCAGCTTAGTGCAGCTACAGGCCATTAGTATGTCTGGAAGGCCAAGAAGGAGAGGCAGACAGTCACAAGCCAATAAGAGAGGGCAAGCAGGCTCTGTGTCTAGTGCTGGTCGTGGAGACGGTGCATCCTCATCAGCACGTGGCCATGGGACACGCTTGGCCTTTTTTTCGGCAGCTGGCCGTGTTGAGCCGCAACATGCGGAAGACTTGGTCGAGTGGATGACCAAGCCGTCCTCATCCTCCTCATCCTCTCTCACCCATGCCCAGGGTGCTTTGTCTGGCAAAGCAGCGGCCTCTTCCCTCAGCTCAATGTCATCAGTGACTCCTTCCCTAGCTCCACCATGTCCTCCTGAGGAGTCCCTCGAACTGTTTGACCACAGTGTTGGGTACATGCTCCAGGAGGATGCCCAGCGTTTGGAAGGCTCTGATGATGATACTGAGCTCGATGAAGGCAGTAACATGAGCACGGACAGAGGGGATGCCCAAGAAGGACAGCAATCTGGCAGTCATGCTCCCCCTGCTGCAGCATACTGCCAGGTTTGCTCCAGTGATGAGGAGGGAGGGGATGATGAGGTCACTGACTCAACGTGGGTGCCTGATAGGAGAGAGGAGGAGGAGGAGGAGGAGGCGGCACATCACCAACGAGGCAGGATGCCCTCCAGGGGCCAGCCTAAGGGCAGCACATTGACTGCATCACACCCCAAAGCTCCACATGTGCAGGGCGCTGCAGTCTCTGCGCGTTATTCAAAAAGTTCTTTGGTGTGGGCCTTTTTTGAGACGAGTGCATCAGATCGCACCGCTGCTATTTGCAACATATGTCTCAAGCGTATCTCACGTGGCCAAAACATCTCCCGCTTGGGTACCACATACTTGACCAGACATATGTTGACCTGCCATGCAGTTCGTTGGCAAGCGTATCTAAAAGACCCACACCCAGGGCCGATCCTAGGGTCACAGACGCCTGGGTGCAGAAATATTTCTGGCGCCCCCACATGGGCGTGGTCATCTTACCAACTCCTCCCCTTTACAAATGATTCTATGGCAACGACTCAAACACAGAGCTGCTCCCCTAAGAAGTCTTTGTTACCCTAGGATCTTCCCACGATCTCTTAACAATAATGAAAATACAGGAAGAGAGTACACTAATGAGACCTGGAAGGGAGTAGGGATGAGCCGAACACCCCCCGGTTCGGTTCGCACCAGAACCCGCGAACGGACCGCAAGTTCGCACGAACGTTAGAACCCCATTGACGTCTATGGGACTCGAACGTTCGAAATCAAAAGTGCTCATTTTAAAGGCTAATTTGCATGGTATTGTCCTAAAAAGGGTGTGGGGACCCGGGTCCTACCCCAGGGGACATGTACCAATGCAAAAAAAACTTTTAAAACCGCCGTTTTTTTGGGAGCAGTGATTTTAATGATGCTTAAAGTAAAAAAAAAAAAAGTGAAATATTCCTTTAAATATCGTACCTGGGGGGTGTCTATAGTATGCCTGTAAAGTGACGCGTGTTTCCCATGTTTAGAACAGTCCCTGCACCAAATGTCATTTTTAAAGGAAAAAATCTCATTTAAAACTGCTTGCGGGTTTAATGTCATGTCGGGTCCTGGCAATATGGATGAAAATCAGTGAGACAAACGGCATGGGTACCCCCCAGTCCATTACCAGGCCCTTTGGGTCTTGTATGGATATTAAGGGGAACCCCGCACCCAAATTAAAATAAGGAAAGGTCCCTATATACTCTGAACAGCAGTATACAGGCGGTGCAAACAAGACAGGGACTGTAGGTTTGTTGTTAAGTAGAATCTGTTTGTAATTTTGAACATTTTTAACGTGTTTAGCTCCAGCCAAAAAATCTTTTCTAAGCTTTTTGGAAAACATAGGGAAGGGTTATCACCCCTGTGACATTTGTTTTGCGTCTTTCCTCCTCTTCAGAAGATTTCACCTCACTTTTTTGTCCCAATGAAAAATGTTTTTTGAAAATTTGGGTTTTTTTGTGGAACAAGGATTGGAAAGCATCAGTGGAAAGGAGAAATTGTTTTCCCATATTAACTCTTACATGAGAGAATTTCCCTTCCTAGGGGTAGATTTCATCTCACTTCCTGTTGTCTCCTTCCGTTTGCAAGTAGGAGTCGTTTGTAAGTTAGATGTTTGAAAGTAGGGTCCTGCCCTATATACTCAGCAGAAATTTGGGCCTTAGGTGTTGCTGTGGCCAAAACACTGTAAGCCCTCACAGGGCCCTGCTGTGAAATATTAGATCAAGAATTGTAATTACATGCCCCTGTTGAACAGGAGCTGAAAAATTAGGCCTTAGGCACTGGTGCTGGTGCCACAACACTGCAACCCCTCACAGACACTCTAGTTGGAACGCAGGAACGAGCCCTGCTGCAAAGTATTGCATCAAAAATTGTAATTACACGCCCCTGTTAGACAGGGGCAGAAAAATTGGGCCTTAGGCACTGGTGCTGGTGCCACAACACTGCAACCCCTCACAGACACTCTAGTTGGAACGCAGGAACGAGCCCTGCTGCAAAGTATTGCATCAAAAATTGTAATTACACGCCCCTGTTAGACAGGGGCAGAAAAATTGGGCCTTAGGCACTGGTGCTGGTGCCACAACACTGCAACCCCTCACAGACACTCTAGTTGGAACGCAGGAACGAGCCCTGCTGCAAAGTATTGCATCAAAAATTGTAATTACACGCCCCTGTTAGACAGGGGCAGAAAAATTGGGCCTTAGGCACTGGTGCTGGTGCCACAACACTGCAACCCCTCACAGACACTCTAGTTGGAATGCAGGAACGAGCCCTGCTGCAAAGTATTACATCAAAAATTGTAATTACACGCCCCTGTTATACAGGGGCTGAAAAATTGTGCCTTAGGCACTGGTGGTGGCGCCCAGAACCAAAAATGTTCTTACAAGCTATCAGCGTGATGATTGAGGAGGAAGAGGATAATTACTCAGGGATAGTCACTCAGCATCAGCATAGGCAGTCTTTGAAGGGATCTGAAAAAAATTATTCAGTTACATCAGCATCAGGTGCTTGGTAGCTGGTGGTGATCCAAGACTGATTCATTTTTATGAAGGTCAGCCGATCGACCGAGTCAGTGGACAGACGCACCCTGTGATCGGTTACCACGCCTCCAGCAGCACTGAATGTGCGTTCCGAAAGAACGCTGGATGCAGGACAGGCCAGTAGCTCAATTGCATACTGTGCAAGCTCTGGCCAGTGATCCATCCTCAAGACCCAGTAACCCAGAGGATTTTCGGTGGGAAAGGTGTCCAAGTCTGATCTTGCCCCTAGGTATTCCTGCACCATGTAAAACAGACGCTGGCGATGGTTGCTGGAACCGATCATACCTTGGGGCTGCGGACCAAAAAATTGTCTGAACGCATCGGTCAGACGGCCACCTTCTCCACCGCTCCTTCTTTGACTGACCGAAGCCTCAGCAACACGTTGTCCAGAAACAGGAGTTTGTAACCTCCCAGTCTCTGGGAACGCGTTGCACAGACCTTTCTGCAAGGCCTCCCGAAGATGTTTCATCCTCTGCTCCCTCTGCGATGGCAAGATAAGGTCCGCAACCTTACCCTTGTAACGTGGATCAAGGAGGGTTGCCAGCCAGTATTGGTCCTTCTCCTTGATACCACGAATACGAGGATCCTTACGCAGGCTTTGCAGGATCAGGGAGGCCATGCAGCGTAGGTTTGCTGAGGCATTCGGTCCGGAGTCCTCTGGGTCACTAAGGACAACAACGTCCGCAGCCACCTCCTCCCAGCCACGTACAAGTCCATGTGTTCCTTGGGACTGATCCCTTAAAGACTGCTGATGCTGAGTGCCAGGCTCCACCTCCATACTGACACAATCTTCCTCCTCCTCCTTCTCCTCGTCCTCTTCCTGTGTGATCGGCGGGCACGCAGGAACACTGTCTGGATAAAGGGGGCCTTGAGAGCTAAGGAAGTCCTCCTCTTCCTGCCTCTGTTCTGCCTCAAGTGCCCTGTCCATTATTCCACGCAGCGTGTGCTCCAACAGGTGGACAAGGGGGACAGTGTCACTGATGCATGCACTGTCAGTGCTCACCATCCTCGTGGCCTCCTCGAATGGTGACAGGACAGTGCATGCATCCCTGATCATGGCCCACTGGCGTGGGGAAAAAAAACCAAGGTCCCCTGACCCTGTCCTGGTGCCATAGTCGCACAGGTACTCATTGATGGCCCTCTGCTGCGTGTGCAGCCGCTGCAGCATGGCCAATGTCGAGTTCCACCTGGTGGGCATGTCACAGATTAGGCGGTTCTTGGGCAGGTTAAACTCCTTTTGGAGGTCCGTCAGCCGAGCACTGGCATTATATGACCGGCGGAAATGCACACAGACTTTCCTGGCCTGCCTCAGGACATCCTGTAAGCCCGGGTACCTGCCCAAGAACCGCTGCACCACCAAGTTAAGGACGTGAGCCAAACAGGGCACATGGGTCAGTTGTCCCTGTCGGAGGGCAGAGAGGAGGTTGGTGCCATTGTCGCAAACCACCATTCCTGCCTTAAGTTGGCGTGGCGTCAACCACCTCTGAACCTGCCCCTGCAGAGCTGACAGAACCTCTGCCCCAGTGTGGCTCCTGTCCCCCAAGCACACCAGCTCAAGCACCGCATGGCATCTTTTGGCCTGCGTACTTGCGTAGCCCCTTGAACGCCTACGGAGCACCGCTGGTTCCGAGGAAGAGGCCATGGAGGAAGAAGAAGAGGAGGGGGTGGAGGAGAGAGGTGTGTCACAATCAGCATTTTGGAGGCGTGGTGGCGGAACAACCTCCAACACTACTGCACCTTGTCCTGCATCCTTCCCAGCTGCCAGCAGAGTCACCCAATGCGCCGTGAAACTTAAGTAACGTCCCTGTCCATGCCTGCTGGACCATGAGTCAGCGGTAATATGCACCTTACCGCTGACCGCCCTGTCCAGCGAGGCATGGACATTGCCTTCCACATGCCGGTAGAGAGCTGGAATCGCCTTCCGTGAGAAAAAGTGGCGTTTGGGTACCTGCCACTGAGGAACCGCACATTCCACAAACTCACGGAAGGGGGCAGAGTCTACCAACTGAAAAGGCAGCAGTTGAAGTGCTAGCAATTTTGCCAAGCTAGCATTCAACCGCTGGGCATGTGGATGGCTGGGAGCAAACTTCTTTCGGCGGTGCAGCAGCTGGGGCAGGGAAATTTGCCTGGTACAATCTGGCGTCGGTGTACCAAAAGCAGATTGCCCACAAGTACTTGGCTGTGACACACCTAATTCTACACCTTCATTCCTCTCACTGCAGGTCTCAGAGAGGACTGAAGGTCTAGTGGGGTTGGAAATCTCAGCTGATGAGGAGCAAGGAGAGATCCTCTTTGTTCTTTGGTGTGGGTCTTTTAGATATGCTTGCCAACGAACTGCATGGCAGGTCAACATATGTCTGGTCAAGCATGTGGTACCCAAGCGGGAGATGTTTTGGCCACGCGAGATACGCTTGAGACATATGTTGCAAATAGCAGCGGTGCGATCTGATGCACTCGTCTCAAAAAAGGCCCACACCAAAGAACTTTTTGAATAACGCGCAGAGACTGCAGCGCCCTGCACATGTGGAGCTTTGGGGTGTGATGCAGTCAATGTGCTGCCCTTAGGCTGGCCCCTGGAGGGCATCCTGCCTCGTTGGTGATGTGCCGCCTCCTCCTCCTCCTCCTCCTCCTCCTCTCTCCTATCAGGCACCCACGTTGAGTCAGTGACCTCATCATCCCCTCCCTCCTCATCACTGGAGCAAACCTGGCAGTATGCTGCAGCAGGGGGAGCATGACTGCCAGATTGCTGTCCTTCTTGGGCACCCCCTCTGTCCGTGCTCATGTTACTGCCTTCATCGAGCTCAGTATCATCATCAGAGCCTTCCAAACGCTGGGCATCCTCCTGGAGCATGTACCCAACACTGTGGTCAAACAGTTCGAGGGAATCCTCATGAGGACATGGTGGAGCTAGGGAAGGAGTCACTGATGACATTGAGCTGAGGGAAGAGGCCGCTGCTTTGCCAGACAAAGCACCCTGGGCATGGGTGAGAGAGGATGAGGAGGATGAGGACGGCTTGGTCATCCACTCGACCAAGTTTTCTGCATGTTGCGGCTCAACACGGCCAGCTGCCGAAAAAAAGGCCAAGCGTGTCCCATGGCCACGGGCTGATGAGGATGCACCGTCTCCACGACCAGCACTAGACACAGAGCCTGCTTGCCCTCTCTTATTGGCTTGTGACTGTCTGCCTCTCCTTCTTGGCCTTCCAGACATACTAATGGCCTGTAGCTGCACTAAGCTGGGATAGAACACCTGTAATTTTCTTCAGGTAGCTTTATATACTGTAACCAGACAAGCCTGCCTGTCAGTAGGAAGATAACAGGAACGGATCTAGCTGAACACTGTGAGCAGGACGCACTGCACTAAATGTAAATAGCAGGAACGGATCTAGCTGAACACTGTGAGCAGGACGCACTGACTGCACTAAATGTAAATAGCAGGAACGGATCTAGCTGAACACTGTGAGCAGGACGCACTGACTGCACTAAATGTAAATAGCAGGAACGGATCTAGCTGAACACTGTGAGCAGGACGCACTGCACTAAATGTAAATAGCAGGAACAGATCTAGCTGAACACTGTGAGCAGGACGCACTGCACTAAATGTAAATAGCAGGAACGGATCTAGCTGAACACTGTGAGCAGGACGCACTGACTGCACTAAATGTAAATAGCAGGAACAGATCTAGCTGAACACTGTGAGCAGGACGCACTGCACTAAATGTAAATAGCAGGAACGGATCTAGCTGAACACTGTGAGCAGGACGCACTGACTGCACTAAATGTAAATAGCAGGAACAGATCTAGCTGAACACTGTGAGCAGGACGCACTGACTGCACTAAATGTAAATAGCAGGAACGGATCTAGCTGAACACTGTGAGCAGGACGCACTGACTGCACTAAATGTAAATAGCAGGAACGGATCTAGCTGAACACTGTGAGCAGGACGCACTGCACTAAATGTAAATAGCAGGAACAGATCTAGCTGAACACTGTGAGCAGGACGCACTGCACTAAATGTAAATAGCAGGAACGGATCTAGCTGAACACTGTGAGCAGGACGCACTGACTGCACTAAATGTAAATAGCAGGAACGGATCTAGCTGAACACTGTGAGCAGGACGCACTGCACTAAATGTAAATAGCAGGAACGGATCTAGCTGAACACTGTGAGCAGGACGCACTGACTGCACTAAATGTAAATACCAGGAACGGATCTAGCTGAACACTGTGAGCAGGACGCACTGACTGCACTAAATGTAAATAGCAGGAACGGATCTAGCTGAACACTGTGAGCAGGACGCACTGCACTAAATGTAAATAGCAGGAACAGATCTAGCTGAACACTGTGAGCAGGACGCACTGCACTAAATGTAAATAGCAGGAACGGATCTAGCTGAACACTGTGAGCAGGACGCACTGACTGCACTAAATGTAAATAGCAGGAACAGATCTAGCTGAACACTGTGAGCAGGACGCACTGACTGCACTAAATGTAAATAGCAGGAACGGATCTAGCTGAACACTGTGAGCAGGACGCACTGACTGCACTAAATGTAAATAGCAGGAACGGATCTAGCTGAACACTGTGAGCAGGACGCACTGCACTAAATGTAAATAGCAGGAACAGATCTAGCTGAACACTGTGAGCAGGACGCACTGCACTAAATGTAAATAGCAGGAACGGATCTAGCTGAACACTGTGAGCAGGACGCACTGACTGCACTAAATGTAAATAGCAGGAACGGATCTAGCTGAACACTGTGAGCAGGACGCACTGCACTAAATGTAAATAGCAGGAACGGATCTAGCTGAACACTGTGAGCAGGACGCACTGACTGCACTAAATGTAAATACCAGGAACGGATCTAGCTGAACACTGTGAGCAGGACGCACTGACTGCACTAAATGTAAATAGCAGGAACGGATCTAGCTGAACACTGTGAGCAGGACGCACTGCACTAAATGTAAATAGCAGGAACAGATCTAGCTGAACACTGTGAGCAGGACGCACTGCACTAAATGTAAATAGCAGGAACGGATCTAGCTGAACACTGTGAGCAGGACGCACTGACTGCACTAAATGTAAATAGCAGGAACAGATCTAGCTGAACACTGTGAGCAGGACGCACTGCACTAAATGTAAATAGCAGGAACAGATCTAGCTGAACACTGTGAGCAGGACGCACTGCACTAAATGTAAATAGCAGGAACGGATCTAGCTGAACACTGTGAGCAGGACGCACTGCACTAAATGTAAATAGCAGGAACGGATCTAGCTGAACACTGTGAGCAGGACGCACTGCACTAAATGTAAATAGCAGGAACGGATCTAGCTGAACACTGTGAGCAGGACGCACTGCACTAAATGTAAATAGCAGGAACAGATCTAGCTGAACACTGTGAGCAGGACGCACTGACTGCACTAAATGTAAATAGCAGGAACAGATCTAGCTGAACACTGTGAGCAGGACGCACTGCACTAAATGTAAATAGCAGGAACGGATCTAGCTGAACACTGTGAGCAGGACGCACTGACTGCACTAAATGTAAATAGCAGGAACAGATCTAGCTGAACACTGTGAGCAGGACGCACTGCACTAAATGTAAATAGCAGGAACGGATCTAGCTGAACACTGTGAGCAGGACGCACTGACTGCACTAAATGTAAATAGCAGGAACAGATCTAGCTGAACACTGTGAGCAGGACGCACTGACTGCACTAAATGTAAATAGCAGGAACAGATCTAGCTGAACACTGTGAGCAGGACGCACTGACTGCACTAAATGTAAATAGCAGGAACGGATCTAGCTGAACACTGTGAGCAGGACGCACTGCACTAAATGTAAATAGCAGGAACAGATCTAGCCTAATCTAGCTAACTCAAATCAAATGACACTGTCTGTCTCTCTCTCTATCAGCACACCGGAACACACTACACAGGGCCGCCGTGCAGGCGGCCTTATATAGTGTGGGGCGTGTACTAAATCCCCTGAGCCATAATTGGCCAAAGCCTCCTTGGCTTTGGCCAATTACGGCTCTCTGTTCAGACGGCGCTGTGATTGGCCAAGCATGCGGGTCATAGTGCATGCTTGGCCAATCATCAGCCAGCAATGCACTGCGATGCCGCAGTGAATTATGGGCCGTGACGCGCCACACGAATTTGGCGCGAACGGCCCATAACGTTCGCAATTCGACGGACGGTCGAACAGCCGATGTTCGAGTCGAACATGGGTTCGACTCGAACACGAAGCTCATCCCTAGAAGGGAGTCTCTCTGATGCACACAGAGAGGGCTGTCTGTTAGAAAGAGTCCCCAGACATAATACAGGATGCGGTCAAAGACTGCAGACATGATACAAGAGACAGTCAGAGACTGCAATCATAGTACAGGAGATGGTCAGAGACTGCAATCATAGTACAGGAGATGATCAGAGACTGCAATCATAGTACAGGAGATGGTCAGAGACTGCAGACATAGTGCAAGAGATGGTCAGAGACTGCAGACATAATACAGGAGATGGTCAGAGACTGCAGACATAATACAGGAGATGGTCAGAGACTGCAGACATGATACAAGAGATGGTGAGAGACTCCAGACATGGTATAGGAGATGATCAGAGACTGCAGACATGGTACAAGAGGTGATCAGAGACTTCAGACATGGTAAAGGAGATGGTCAGAGACTGCAAACATGTTACAGGAGATGGTCAGAGTCTGTAGACATAGTACAGGAGATGGTCAGAGACTGCAGACATAGTACAGGAGATGGTCAGAGACTGCAGACATGATACAAGAGATGGTCAGAGACTGCAGACATGATACAGGAGATGGTCAGAGACTCCAGACATGGTACAGGAGATGATCAGAGACTGCAGACATGGTAAAGGAGATGGTCAGAGACTGCAGACATAGTACAGGAAATGGTCAGAGACTGCAGACATGATACAAGAGATAGTCAGAGACTGCAGACATAGCACAGGAGATGGTCAGAGACTGAAGACATGATACAGGAAATGGTCAGAGACTGCAAACACAGTGCAGGAGATGGTCAGAGACTGCAGACATGATACAGGAGATGGTCAGAGACTGCGGACATAATACAGGAGATGGTCAGAGACTGCAGACATGATACAGGAGATGGTCAGAGACTGCAGACATGATACAGGAGATGATCAGAGACTGCAGACATAGTGCAGGAGATGGTCAGAGACTGCAGACATGATACAGGAGATGATCAGAGACTGAAGACATAGTACAGGAGATGGTCAGAGACTGAAGACATGATACAGGAAATGGTCAGAGACTGTAGACATAGTGCAGGAGATGGTCAGAGACTGCAGACATGATACAGGAGATGGTCAGAGACTGCAGACATGATACAGGAGATGGTCAGAGACTGCAGACATGATACAGGAGATGGTCAGAGACTGCAGACATGATACAGGAGATGGTCAGAGACTGCAGACATGATACAGGAGATGATCAGAGACTGCAGACATGATACAGGAGATGATCAGAGACTGCAGACATGATACAGGAGATGGTCAGAGACTGCAGACATAGTACAGGAGATAGTCAGAGACTGCAGACATGATACAGGAGATGATCAGAGACTGCAGACATGATACAGGAGATGGTCAGAGACTGCAGACATGATACAGGAGATGGTCAGAGACTGCAGACATAGTACAGGAGATGGTCAGAGACTGCACACATGATACAGGAGATGGTCAGAGACTGCAGACATAGTACAGGAGATGGTCAGAGACTGCAGACAAAATACAGGAGATGGTCAGAGACTGCAGACATAATACAGGAGATGGTCAGAGACTGCAGACAAGATAGAATAGATGGTCAGAGACTGTAGACATGATACAAGAGACAGTTAGACACTGCAGACATGGTACAGAAGCTGGTTAGAGATTGCAGACATGATACAAGAGATGGTCAGAGACTGCAGACATGATACAAGAGATGGTCAGAGACTGCAGATATGCTACAAGAGATGGTCAGAGACTGCAGACATGATACAAGAGATGGTCAGAGACTGCAGACATGATACAAGAGATGGTCAGAGACTGCAGACATGATACAAGAGATGGTCAGAGAATGCAGACATGATACAAGAGATGGTCAGAGACTGCAGACATGATACAAGAGATGGTCAGAGACTGCAGACATTATACAAGAGATGGTTAGAGACTGCAGACATGATACAAGAGATGGTCAGAGACTGCAGACATGATACAAGAGATGGTCAGAGACTGCAGACATTATACAAAAGATGGTCAGGGACTGCAGACATTATACAAAAGATGGTCAGAGACTGCAGATATAATACAGGAGATGGTCAGAGACTGCGGACATAATACAGGAGATGGTCAAAGACTGCAGACATTATACAAGAGATGGTCAGAACAAGAAGATGGTCAGAGACTGCAGTTCCTATGGACGTTAGTAGATAATGGCCGATCGGCCCTCTCACCTGACCCAGCGATACAGCAACGGTTCCTCTGATCAGGAGTCAGCTCACTCTGAATTGCCCGTGGTGACTCTGCTGGGTAGCACCCAGATCTGTATTCCGGCAATGACTTTATTCCTTTCTCCACCAGGGATGGCGCTAGGCTGTGTGGCTTTCCCTCTGGTAGCGCAGGGCAGCGGGGTTCCCTCTCTGATGGTGTTCCCTCAGCACTCCCCTCTCCCTCTGGAGTCCAGGGTGTACTTCCCTGAAAGCTTTCCCAGGCTCCTGTCTCTCTCTCCCATTCAGCTGAGCATGCTGTGTGGGCTGCAGTTTCCGTGTTACAGTGGGGCTGTCAGTCCTCGGGACTACATGTCCCACAATCCTCTTCTATGCTTCTTTTTCTATTCTATTTTTTCCCTGGCTGATATGAAGGCAGGGGAAGAAACATAGTGGGAGGCTGTGTCGGCCAGCACCGCTCACTAGTATAGCAGTGCACGTGCGGAGGAGAGGGAGGGGAAGGGGCAAAAGAAGAGCCCGCAGCTGCAGTGTAGACCCCCCCCAGGAGAACCCCCTCCACTAGTACAGACCCCCACAGGACAAACCCCCCCTCCATTAGTACAGACCCCCCCACCAGGACAAACCCCCCTCCATTAGTACAGACCCCCAGGACAAACCCCCCTCCATTAGTACAGACTCCCCCGGACAAACACCCCCCCTCCATTGGTACAGACCCCCCAGGATAAACCCCCTCCTTTAGTACAGACCCCCCCAGGACAAATCCCCCCTCCATTAGTACAGACCACCACCCAGGAGAAACCCCCCTGCATTAGTACAGACCCCCCCAGGACAAATCCCCCATTCATTAGTACAGACCCCCCAGGACAACCCCCCTCTATTAGTACGGACCCCAATAGGACAAACCCCCCCCTCCATTAGTACAGACCCCCCAGGACAAACCCCCCCTCCATTAGTACAGACCCCCCTAGGACAAATCCGCGCCATTAGTACAGACCCGCCAGGACAAATCCCCCCTTCATTAGTACAGACCCCCCAGGACAACCCCCCCTCCATTAGTACAGACCACCACCAGGACAAAGCCCCCTCCATTAGTACAGACCCCCCAGGAGAACCCCCCCTCCATTAGTACAGACCCCCCACCAGGACAAAACCCCCCTCCATTAGTACAGACCCCCCAGGACAACCCCTCATTAGTGCAGACCCCCCCCAGGGCAAGATCCCTCCATTAGTACAGCCACCCCCAGGACAAATCCCCCTTCATTAGTACAGACCCCCCAGGACAACCCCCCCTCCATTAGTACAGACCCCCCCAGGACAAGCCCCCCCATTAGTACAGACCCCCCACCAGGACAAATCCCCTCCATTAGTACAGACCACCCACCAGGACAAACCCCCCTCCTTTAGTACAGACACCCCAGGACAACCCCCCCATTAGTGCAGACCCCCCCCAGGGCAAGATCCCTCCATTAGTACAGCCACCCCCAGGACAAATCCCCCTTCATTAGTACAGACCCCCCAGGACAACCCCCCCTCCATTAATACAGACTCCCCCAGGACAAACCCCCTCCATTAGTACAGACCCCCCCAGGACAAGCCCCCCCATTAGTACAGACCCCCCCAGGACAACCCCCCCCATTAGTACAGACTCCCCACCAGGACAAACCCCCCTCCCTTTAGTACAGACCCCCCCAGGACAAGCCCCCCCATTAGTACAGACCCCCCCAGGACAACCCCCCCATTAGTACAGACTCCCCACCAGGACAAACCCCCCTCCCTTTAGTACAGACCCCCCCAGGACAAATCCCCCCTTCATTAGTACAGACCCCCCCCAGGACAACCCCCCTCCATTAGTACAGACCCCCCACCAGGACAAAGCCCCCTCCTTTAGTACAGACCCCCCGGGACAATGCCCCCCCCCTCTATTGGTACAGACCCCCCACCAGGACAAAGCCCCCTCCTTTAGTACAGACCCCCCCCGGACAATTCCCCCCTCCTCTATTGGTACAGACCCCCCACCAGGACAACCCCCCCCATTAGTACAGACCCCCAGGACAAATCCCCCTCAATTAGTACAGACCGACCGCCCCAGAGACAAACCTCCCTCTATTAGTACTCTAGCTAGAGACCCATTAAAACCCGGGCGGCAGCTAGAGAGGACAGTGTGCAGCCGCGCCGCCCGGGTGAAGAGCAGTTGTCTAGACAGGCTTGGGCGGGCCGCGGGAGTGAGAGACAGAGGAGGAGAACCTGTGTGTGTCAGCCTATCAGGCTGCAGGCACGGACCGCTCTCCCCCTCAGCGAAGTCACTGAGCGGCTGGTCTCTCTCCACACAGAGACCAGCCGCTCCGATCTCCGGCGGCTGCTCTCCTTCTCTGACAGGAGAAGGAGGGAGGGGGGATGGGCTCTAGCAGCAGCGAAAAAAACATAGCGGCGTGACCTGCGGAGGGAGCCTTCTTTGGACACGGAGAGGAGGAGGAGGAGGGAAGGGAGCACTCTGGCGCTTTAGCGCCCCCACCTCTCTGGCGCCCGGGTGCACTGCACCCCGTGCACCCGCCTGGGACCGGCCCTGCCCACACCAAAGAACAAAGAGGATCTCTCCTTGCTCCTCATCAGCTGAGATTTCCAACCCCACTAGACCTCCAGTCCTCTCTGAGACCTGCAGTGAGAGGAATGAAGGTGTAGAATTAGGTGTGTCACAGCCAAGTACTTGTGGGCAATCTGCTTTTGGTACACCGACGTCAGATTGTACCAGGCAAATTTCCCTGCCCCAGCTGCTGCACCGCCGAAAGAAGTTTGCTCCCAGCCATCCACATGCCCAGCGGTTGAATGCTAGCTTGGCAAAATTGCTAGCACTTCAACTGCTGCCTTTTCAGTTGGTAGACTCTGCCCCCTTCCGTGAGTTTGTGGAATGTGCGGTTCCTCAGTGGCAGGTACCCAAACGCCACTTTTTCTCACGGAAGGCGATTCCGGCTCTACCGGCATGTGGAAGGCAATGTCCATGCCTCGCTGGACAGGGCGGTCAGCGGTAAGGTGCATATTACCGCTGACTCATGGTCCAGCAGGCATGGACAGGGACGTTACCTAAGTTTCACGGCGCATTGGGTGACTCTGCTGGCAGCTGGGAAGGATGCAGGACAAGGTGCAGTAGTGTTGGAGGTTGTTCCGCCACCACGCCTCCAAAATGCTGATTGTGACACACCCCTCTACTCCACCCCCTCCTCTTCTTCTTCCTCCATGGCCTCTTCCTCGGAACCAGCGGTGCTCCGTAGTCGTTCAAGGGGCTACGCAAGTACGCAGGCCAAAAGATGCCATGCGGTGCTTGAGCTGGTGTGCTTGGGGGACAGGAGCCACACTGGGGCAGAGGTTCTGTCAGCTCTGCAGGGGCAGGTTCAGAGGTGGTTGACGCCACGCCAACTTAAGGCAGGAATGGTGGTTTGCGACAATGGCACCAACCTCCTCTCTGCCCTCCGACAGGGACAAATGACCCATGTGCCCTGTTTGGCTCACGTCCTTAACTTGGTGGTGCAGCGGTTCTTGGGCAGGTACCTGGGCTTACAGGATGTCCTGAGGCAGGCCAGGAAAGTCTGTGTGCATTTCCGCCGGTCATATAATGCCAGTGCTCGGCTGATGGACCTCCAAAAGGAGTTTAACCTGCCCAAGAACCGCCTAATCTGTGACATGCCCACCAGGTGGAACTCAATGTTGGCCATGCTGCAGCGGCTGCACACGCAGCAGAGGGCCATCAATGAGTACCTGTGCGACTATGGCACCAGGACAGGGTCAGGGGAGCTTGGTTTTTTTTCCCCACGCCAGTGGGCCATGATCGGGGATGCATGCACTGTCCTGTCACCATTCGAGGAGGCCACGAGGATGGTGAGCAGTGACAGTGCATGCATCAGTGACACGGTCCCCCTTGTCCACCTGTTGGAGCACACGCTGCGTGGAATAATGGACAGGGCACTTGAGGCAGAACAGAGGCAGGAAGAGGAGGACTTCCTTAGCTCTCAAGGCCCCCTTTATCCAGACAGTGTTCCTGCGTGCCCGCCGATCACACAGGAAGAGGACGAGGAGGAGGAGGAGGAGGAGGAGGAAGATTGTGTCAGTATGGAGGTGGAGCCTGGCACTCAGCATCAGCAGTAGTCTTTAAGGGATCAGTCCCAAGAAACACATGGACTTGTACGTGGCTGGGAGGAGGTGGCTGCGGACGTTGTCGTCCTTAGTGACCCAGAGGACTCCGGACCGAATGCCTCAGCAAACCTACGCTGCATGGCCTCCCTGATCCTGCAAAGCCTGCGTAAGGATCCTCGTATTCGTGGTATCAAGGAGAAGGACCAATACTGGCTGGCAACCCTCCTTGATCCACGTTACAAGGGTAAGGTTGCGGACCTTATCTTGCCATCGCAGAGGGAGCAGAGGATGAAACATCTTCGGGAGGCCTTGCAGAAAGGTCTGTGCAATGCGTTCATAGAGACTGGGAGGTTACAAACTCCTGTTTCTGGACAACGTGTTGCTGAGGCTTCGGTCAGTCAAAGAAGGAGCGGTGGAGAAGGTGGCCGTCTGACCGATGCGTTCAGACAATTTTTTGGCCCGCAGCCCCAAGGTATGATCGGTTCCAGCAACCATCGCCAGCGTCTGTTTTACATGGTGCAGGAATACCTAGGGGCAAGATCAGACTTGGACACCTTTCCCACCGAAAATCCTCTGGGTTACTGGGTCTTGAGGATGGATCACTGGCCAGAGCTTGCACAATATGCAATTGAGCTACTGGCCTGTCCTGCATCCAGCGTTCTTTCGGAACGCACATTCAGTTCTGCTGGAGGCGTGGTAACCGATCACAGGGTGCGTCTGTCCACCGACTCGGTCGATTGGC
Organism: Lithobates septentrionalis; assembly: GCA_037952835.1. Taxonomy (NCBI): domain Eukaryota; kingdom Metazoa; phylum Chordata; class Amphibia; order Anura; family Ranidae; genus Lithobates; species Lithobates septentrionalis. The sequence goes on from JBBDGP010003363.1 coordinate 257,967, forward strand.
TGACCTTCATAAAAATGAATCAGTCTTGGATCACCACCAGCTACCAAGCACCTGATGCTGATGTAACCGAATAATTTTTTTTGAAATCTCAGATCCCTTCAAAGACTGCCTATGCTGATGCTGAGTGACTATCCCTGAGTAATTATCCTCTTCCTCCTCAATCATCACGCTGATAGCTTGTAAGAACATTTTTGGTTCTGGGCGCCACCACCAGTGCCTAAGGCACAATTTTTCAGCCCCTGTTTAACAGGGGCGTGTAATTACAATTTTTGATGTAATACTTTGCAGCAGGGCTCATTCCTGCATTCCAACTAGAGTGTCTGTGAGGGGTTGCAGTGTTGTGGCACCAGCACCAGTGCCTAAGGCCCAATTTTTCTGCCCCTGTCTAACAGGGGCGTGTAATTACAATTTTTGATGCAATACTTTGCAGCAGGGCTCGTTCCTGCATTCCAACTAGAGTGTCTGTGAGGGGTTGCAGTGTTGTGGCACCAGTACCAGTACCTAAGGCCCAATTTTTCTGCCCCTGTCTAACAGGGGCGTGTAATTACAATTTTTGATGTAATACTTTGCAGCAGGGCTCGTTCCTGCATTCCAACTAGAGTGTCTGTGAGGGGTTGCAGTGTTGTGGCACCAGCACCAGTGCCTAAGGCCCAATTTTTCTGCCCCTGTCTAACAGGGGCGTGTAATTACAATTTTTGATGCAATACTTTGCAGCAGGGCTCGTTCCTGCGTTCCAACTAGAGTGTCTGTGAGGGGTTGCAGTGTTGTGGCACCAGCACCAGTGCCTAAGGCCTAATTTTTCAGCTCCTGTTCAACAGGGGCATGTAATTACAATTCTTGATCTAATATTTCACAGCAGGGCCCTGTGAGGGCTTACAGTGTTGTGGCCATAGCAACACCTAAGGCCCAAATTTCTGCTGAGTATATAGGGCAGGACCCTACTTTCAAACATCTAACTTACAAACGACTCCTACTTGCAAACGGAAGGAGACAACAGGAAGTGAGATGAAATCTACCCCTAGGAAGGGAAATTCTCTCCTGTAAGAGTTAATATGGGAAAACAATTTCTCCTTTCCACTGATGCTTTCCAATCCTTGTTCCACAAAAAAACCCAAATTTTCAAAAAACATTTTTCATTGGGACAAAAAGTGAGGTGAAATCTTCTGAAGAGGAGGAAAGACAGCAAAACAAATGTCACAGGGGTGATAACCCTTCCCTATGTTTTCCAAAAAGCTTAAAAAAGATTTTTTGGCTGGAGCTAAACACGTTAAAAATGTTCAAAATTACAAAGAGATTCTACTTAACAACAAACCTACAGTCCTTGTCTTGTTTGCACCGCCTGTATACTGCTGTTCAGAGTATATAGGGCCTTTCCTTATTTTAATTTGGGTGCGGGGTTCCCCTTAATATCCATACAAGACCCAAAGGGCCTGGTAATGGACTGGGGGGTACCCATGCCGTTTGTCTCACTGATTTTCATCCATATTGCCATGACCCGACATGACATTAAACCCGCAAGCAGTTTTAAATGAGATTTTTTCCTTTAAAAATGACATTTGGTGCAGGGACTGTTCTAAACATGGGAAACACGCGTCACTTTACAGGCATACTATAGACACCCCCCAGGTACGATATTTAAAGGAATATTTCACTTTTTTTTTTTTACTTTAAGCATCATTAAAATCACTGCTCCCGAAAAAACGGCCGTTTTTAAAAGTTTTTTTTGCATTGATACATGTCCCCTGGGGTAGGACCCGGGTCCCCAAACCCTTTTTAGGACAATACCATGCAAATTAGCCTTTAAAATGAGCACTTTTGATTTCGAACGTTCGAGTCCCATAGACGTCAATGGGGTTCTAACGTTCGTGCGAACTTTCGGTCCGTTCACAGGTTCTGGTGCGAACCGAACCGGGGGGTGTTCGGCTCATCCCTAATATATATATATATATATATGGCAGTGGATGATGTCAGTAGGGTAGAAGTTGGTGTCAGTAGAGCAGTGGATGGTGTCAGTAGTTTATTTTTATTCTGTTTTTATTCTAACTTTTTTACAATTTTATTATCTTTTACAATAATTTACATTAATTTATCATTTTATTTTTTTAGGAGCTCATTGGGGGCTCTGGTGAGAAATCAAGGGTCTAAACCAGGGGTTTCAAGCTGGTGGCCCTCCAGCTGTTGCGAAACTACAAGTCCCATCATGCCTCTGCCTGTGGGAGTCATGCTTGTAACTGTCAGCTTTGCAATGCCTAATGGGACTTTTTTTAGTTTTGCAACAGCTGGAGGGCCGCCAGTTGACACCCCTTGTTTAAACAGATCCCCAAGGTCTCACTTTTGAGACAGAGAAAGGGATTCCTCAGTCCCTTTCTCTGCAGCCAAGCAGCAGCCGCAATCTGCGCAGCAGAGCGTGATTAGGGAGTGCCCAGGCACACCTGGCACACCCTGTGCACACACCTATAGTGGCCAAGAGCCTCCTACTGGGCTGGCTCAGTCTAGTTGTACTATCTCATACTGTGTTACCAGTGACACCTACTGGCAACAGTAAGAAATGCACAACCTAATTGAGCTTAGGGAAAGACCAGATAAACTGTATCAGTCTGAGTGTCCTACAGCACAGCCAAAAAATAAATTTGCATTATAGCTTCAGTTTAGGACCAGGGGGCTCCCTCCTCCTATCAGCATGTTCCTTGTTAGCGCTTGAACACTGCAACGCAACAGACTGGCTCCTTCTGGAGCGTTTCACAGCGGGGACTGCAACCAAGTGAAAGTCAGGTGCATCCAGCACTCGCAGTTAAAAAATAAATTTAAAGTGACACTAAACTCTGGTTTAGAAACAAATTCTATTCAAGTCTGTATTCTACATGTGAGCTCCCAAACCTCTCCTTTTCCTCTTAGTTTCTGTTTAAACACTTCAATACAGGGCCCTTTTACCCCACTTCTGCCCAGGCCAATTTCCAGCTTTCAGCGCTTTGAATGATAATTGCGCGGTCATGCAACACTGTACCCAAATGAAACTTTTATCATTTTGTTCACACAAATAGAGCTTTCTTTTGATGGTATTTAATCTTCACCAGGTTTTTTATTTTTTGCTAAATAAATGAAAAAAAAAGACAGAAAATTTTAGAAAAATGTGCATTTTTCTTCGTTTCTGTTATAAAATTTAGCAAATAAAAAATTGTTCTTCATAAATTTTGCCCAAAAATGTATTCAGCTACACGTCTTTGGTGAAAATAACCCAAATCAGTGTATAATATTTAGTCTAGAAGGAAAGTTATAGAGCCGACAAACTATGGTATATACTGTACTGTGTATATATATCTGCAAATCGATCAATCCTGCAGTCTTTTTTTGACCTCAGATCTCATATTTAAGAGGACCTGTCATGCTTTTTTTCTATTACAAGGGATGTTTACATTCCTTGTAATAGGAATAAAAGTGACACTTTTATTTTTTTTTTAAAGAACAGTGTAAAAATAAAAAAAAAAAGTTAAAATAAATAAGAAAAAAAAATTTTTTTTTTTAAACGTGACCCATCCCGCCAAGCTCGCGTGCAGAAGCGAACGCATACGTGAGTAGTGCCCACATATGAAAACAGTGTTCAAACCACACTTGTGAGGTATCACCACGATCAGTAGAGCGAGAGCAATAATTCTAGCCCTAGACCTCCTCTGTAACTCAAAACATGCAACCTGCAGAATTTTTTTAAACGTCGCCTATGGAGATTTTTGAGGGTAAAAGCTTGACGCCATTCCACGAGCGGGCGCAATTTTGAAGCGTGACATGTTGGGTATCAATTTACTTGGCGTAACATTATCTTTCACAATATGAAAAAAAATTGGGCGAACTTTACTGTTGGCTTATTTTTTAATTCAGAAAAGTGTATTTTTTCCCAAAAAAGTGCGCTTGTAAGACCGCTGCGCAAATACGGTGTGACAGAAAGCATTGCAAAAACCGCCATTTTATTCTCTAGGGTGTTAGAAAAAAATGTATAATGTTTGGGGGTTCTAAGTAATTTTCTAGCAAAAAAAATTGTTCTTAACTTGTAAATAACAAATCTCAAAAAGAGGCTCGGTCTTTAAGTGGTTAATAAACAGACACTCACCTGTCCCGCGGTCCAGCGATGCAGGCCACCCAAAGCCTCGTTCCTCTCCCCTCTCCTGGCCATGGCGCCGTTATTGCCAGTGTGGGCGCCCGCCTGTGATAGCTTGCGGCTTCACAGCCGGGTGCACACTGCACATGCATGAGTCGCGCTGCGCGTCCTGAAGGGCCGGGCAATCTTCTGGGACCTGTGACGTGTCCCAGACAATTGCAGGGAGGAAGAGGAGGAGTCACCTAGGTGGCCGAGCAGAAGTGGGAGCTGGGTACCTGTGAAAACTAGGTACCCCCCCCCTCCTCCCTAAAAAAAACAAAAAAAACAAAATTACATGCTAAATGTGGCATTTCAGGGGGTTAGAAGTGCTTACAGCGGAAGTTCCACTTTTGGGTGGAGCTCCGCTTTAACCTACACTGGATTTGAGAATTAGCGCCTGCAACACATGACATCTTCCACCAGGTGGCGCTCTGTCCCCAGAAAGAAAGATTACTTCTCAGGATAAAGGAATGCATTACATGACTACATTGTATCATTACAGCAAATGTAATACGCACAGATACATCACAGGCATCGTGAAGAGTAAAATCAGTGATGATATTTTTTCACACCTTTGAAAATATTGTGTAAACAATGTTAGTGTACAGTCAATTTAAAGGAGTTGTAAAGTCTCAAGGTTTTTCACTTTAACCACTTCCTTACTGGGCACTTAAACCCCCTTCCTGTCCAGACCAATTTTCAGCTTTCAGCGCTGTCACACGTAGAATGACAATTGCGCAGTCATGCTACACTGTACCCAAATTAAATTTTTATAATTTTTTTCACACAGATAGAGCTTTCTTTTGGTGGTATTTAATTGCTGCTGGGTTTTTTATTTTTTGCTAAATAAAACAAAAAAAGGATCGAAAGTTTTGAAAAAAAAAACAAAAACGGTTTTATAGTTTGTTATAATATTTTGAAAACAGGTAAATTTTCTCCTCCACTGATGTGCGCTAATGAGGCTGCAATGATGGGCACTGATGAGGCTGCATTGATGGGAACTGATGAGGCTGCGCTGCTGGGCACTGATAGGCTGCACTGATAGGCTGCGCTGATGGGCACTGATAGGCAACACTGATGGGCACTGATAGGCTGCGCTGATGGGCACTGATAGACAGCACTGATGGGCACTGATAGGCTGCACTGATGGGCACTGATAGGCAGCACTGGTGGGCACTGATAGGCGGCACTAATGGGCACTGATAAGCACTGATGAGGCGGCACTGAGAGATGGCACTGATGGGGGGCACTGATAGGTGGCACTGATGGGCACTGATGATCACTGGTGGGTGGCACTGGTAGGCACTGGTAGGTGACACTGATCTGTGGCACTGATTATGAGACACTGATGGGCATTGATTGGCAGCACTGATGGGCATTGATGGGTGGCACTGTGGGCACTGGTAGGTGGCACTGGTGGGTACTAATAGGTGGCACTGGTAGGTGGCACAGTGGGCACTGGCAGCTGACACTGGTGGGCACAGAGAATGCAACCGCGGCTTTCTGTGTGAGGGACCAATGTCCCTCTGACAGAAGCCGGTGATCGGCTTTTTTTCCCCTCTTGCTGACAGCGTGAGGAAAAAGAAATACCGATTACCGAGCTTCTGTTAACATCACGTGATCAGTCGTCATTGGCTGACAGCTGATCATGTGGTAAATGGCCGGGATCGACCCCTTTACTCGAATCTGTGATCAGCTGAGTTTCATAGACTCAGTGATCACAGAGCATGCCGCGCACGACCCACAGGGACGTGCAGACAGGGCTTAGTGCTTCCTCAGGAGGACATCCATGGACGCCCTCCCGGCAATTAAGGCCCGCGCTGTAGCTGTCTTTCGGCTATAGCGTAGGCGGCAAGTAGTTAATGCATTCTATGCATTAGTAAGGTGAAAAACCTGTGCTGCATCCACATGTGAAAATCAATGCCCAGCATATGGCAATCAGTGCCCACAAATGGGCACTGACTGGCACCTCTATGGCACAATAAAAATTAGTGATGCTCAGCAATGCCACCTATCAGTGCCCACCTATCAGTGCCACCCATAAGTACCCATCAGTGCCACCCATAAGTACCCAACAGTGCCGCCTATGAGTGCCCATCAGTGCCGCCTATGAGTGCCCATCAGTGCCGCCTATGAGTGTCCATCAGTGCCGCCTATCAGTGCCCATCATCAGGGCTCATCAGTGCCCATCAGTGCCGCCTTATCAGTGCCCATCAGTGCAGCCATATCAGTGCCCATCATTGAAGAAGAAAACGTACTTATTTACAAAAAATTTTAACAGAAACAAAGAAAAACTTTTTTTTTTTTCAAAATTTTCGGTCTTTTTTTATTTGTTGCGCAAAAAATAAAAATCACAGAGGTGATCAATTACCACCAAAAGAAAGTTCTATTTGTGGGAACAAAATGATAAAAAATGTGTTTGGGTACAGCGTTGCAATTGTCATTTAAAAAGCGACAGAGCTGAAAGCTGAAAATTGGTTTGGGCAGGAAGGTGTATAAGTGCCTGGTATTGAAGTGGTTAAATATTTATTTCCACCCTTCCTCCAAGGCCATAGAGGCGTTTAAAGAGAATCTACTCTTTGATCACCTGCGGGAGAAGCCGGCCGCTCCGTCAGATCATTTCTCGAGCGAACTGTCAGAAACGGTAAGCCTGAGAGAAACCGGCTCAAGAGCTGCTTGGAACGCTTTCATCAGAAAGCCAGCCGCAGGCTGAAAAAACTATACCGGCTGATATCTTTAACCATAACCCCAGTAAGCAACATATATATATATATATATATATAGTCAGTATCTCACAAAAGTGAGTACACCCCTCACATTTTTGTAAATATTTTCTTCTATCTTTTCATGTGACAACACTGAAGAAATGACACTTTGCTACAATGTAAAGTAGTGAACTCCATGCCTGAGAAGGTTAAGGCAGTGCTGGAAAATAATGGTGGCCACACAAAATATTGACACTTTGGGCCCAATTTGGACATTTTCACTTAGGGGTGTACTCACTTTTGTTGCCAGCGGTTTAGACATTATTGGCTGTGTGTTGAGTTATTTTGAGGGGGCAGCAAATTTACACTGTTATACAAGCTGTACACTCACTAATTTACATTGTAGACAAGTGTCATTTCTTCAGTGTTGTCACATGAAAAGATAGAAGAAAATATTTACAAGAATGTGAGGGGTGTACTCACTTTTGTGAGATACTGTGTATGTATGTATATATATATATATATATATATATATATATATATATATATATATATATATATATATATATATATGTATTGCGGTCTTGAAGTGGTTAAGGGTGAATATTGCAGAAGTTGTTTTTTTTTTTTTTTTAGCTATTTAATTCCATCTTGTTACTTTTGGCTAGAGTTCTGCTTTAAATGTTTATATTGTATTCTTTGCACAAAGTGGCAGCCATTGGCCTGTAGAGTTTATGTAGACGATGGGTCAGTTACTGCTGTAGATGATGTAACAGAATCATAACAAATATGATTAATGAGACATGCGCGTGCCAGGAGGCCTAAAGGATTAATAACACGTCCATGCATGATATTGTCATTCTGCTCAGCAGAACATGTGCGGACAGATTTATTATAACCATGTAACCTATGACTTGTTTTGTTGATGTATTCAGTCTTCTCAGCCATAGTAACTGTATTTAAATTTATGACATACGTATTTTTATAATAGGAAGTGCGGATGAATAAAAGCAATGGATCTTTTTTTCTTTTTTTAAAGCTTTTCATTATTTTTTTTTTTTATATAAATAAAATTTAAAGACATACTATCTGTGAGAGCTGCTGAACACAAGCACACTATTGTTATATTACAAATATAAAATGTCACTATCCGCACCCGCAACTAGCATTGGTACTCAGTGGTGGTCCGTCCATATGGGGCGCAGGGGCGCCGCTCCCCTAATTCATGCACCTGGCCCCTAATCTACATGCAGGACGCCGGACGCATGGATTCCAATGGGGTTTTTTTTTTTTAGAGGCACATGATTGGAACCTGAGGCTCTAATTGGCTTTAAAAAAGGGTGGGCTCGGGGCGCAGGGCACTGCGCCCCAAGCTCACCCACTTATGTGACAATAGAAAATTATTGTTCGCTATTGTCTTCCTGATTCTCCTCCCGGCCAATCAGGAAGCGGGTCCTGAGACCCGATTGGCCAGGATGAGAAGCGCTCGTATTGGAGGAGGAGTGGTAAAGGAGGAGGAGACGCGGGGGAAGCCGCCGCCCGGATGAAGTGCTGTCCATGACCTAGATGGGGTAAGTGCAGGGCTGGTGACCGACAGAGGGGGGGGGGGGGGGGGCTGATCCGACCGGGGTGGCGGATTCGAATATGAATTAACAAAACGAATTCTGAAAACAAATGAAACAAATTTAACAAAACAAATTTATGTAAATAACGAATCAAAACAAAAGCAAAGAAAACTAAATTGATGGTTCTGCTACTCAGTATTAGGTGGGTGGTCTGATCAGTGTAGGGATGATGGTCAGGTGTGCGCATCTTTGTTTGATTATATTTTGTTTTTTGTTTTTTTTGTTGCCTTATTGCAGCTATAAACAGTAAAAGTTCTCTGATTAAAGTCCCTCCAGACACAAAAGCATAAAACTCTCCAGGGGGTTAAACACTGATCTATAAAGGGGCAGATGTTTTCCTGCAGCAATGGATGACATGGAGAGCTGTAAACATGACGAATCCCTGAGACATGACTGTGGAATTGTCACCTCTGTCGGGATGTCACTCTGGATCTTCTCTCCACAAAGAGATCTCCATGACACGGATATTGCTAATTAATCTCTGTACGTAAAACACGGTTTGCTCATCAGATACAAAATAACATTCGGGGATAACAAGGAGCTGTGATGATGGTTTGCTTTGCTTTCCTACACAACAAGGAGCACTGTGTCCCATCATTGGGGTTAGTGGGAGGAATAGTGCCCCATCGCTGGTGTCAGTGGGAGGAATAGTGCCCCATCATTGGTGTCAGTGGGAGGAATAGTGCCCCATCATTGGTGTCAGTGGGGGGAATAGTGTCTCATCATTGGTGTCAGTGGGAGGATTAGTACCCCATCATTTGTGTCATTGGGAAGAATAATGCTCCATCATTGGTGTCAGTGGGAAGAATAGTGCCCCATCATTGGTGTCAGTGGGAGAAATAGTGCCCCATCATTGGTGTCAGTGGGGGGAATAGTGTCTCATCATTGGTGTCAGTGGGAGGATTAGTACCCCATCATTTGTGTCATTGGGAAGAATAATGCTCCATCATTGGTGTCAGTGGGAAGAATAGTGCCCCATCATTGGTGTCAGTGGGAGAAATAGTGCCCCATCTTTGGTGTCAGTGTGAAAAATAGTGCCCCGTCAGTGGGAGGAATAGTGCCCCATCATTGGTGTCAGTGGGAGGATTAGTGCCCCATCATTTGTGTCAGTGTGAAGAATAATGCCCCACCATTGGTGTCAGTGGGAAGAATAGTGCAACATTATTGGGAGAAATAGTGCCCCATCATTGGTGTCATTGGGAGAAATAGTGTCCCATCATTGGTGTCAGTGGGAGAAATAGTGCCCCATCATTGGTGTCAGTGGGAGGAATAGTGCCCCATCATTGGTGTCAGTGGGAGAAATAGTGCCCCATTGCTGGTGTCAGTGGAAGGAATAGTGCCCCATTGCTGGTGTCAGTGGAAGGAATAGTGCCCCATCATTGGTGTCCATAGGAGGAATAGTGCCCCGTCATTGGTGTCCGTGGGAGGAATAGTGCCCCATCATTGGTGTCAGTGGGAGGAATAATGCCCCATTATTGGTGTCAGTGGGAGGAATAGTGCCCCATTGCTGGTGTCAGTGGGAGGAATAGTGCCCCATTATTATTTCTGCATCTCCGATCACTCAGAAAACCTAACTGAAAACACAAGCTTTGTAGTATGCTAAAGATACCGTGCTAACAAAAACAATAACAAAAAGCAGCAGCATACAGTGCGATTACACCAAAGATTAAAGAGATAAAGAAAGCTGCGCTAGAAATTAAAGTCCAAAATAGATGACATCAAAGAAAAAATTTCCATTGGGAGCATAAAACACCACCACAGTGTGCCTATAAATTAATGTGCCCATCCACCGTAGCTGTTGATTCAGCTTACCAGACGGCAAGCTTAAGAAGGCAAGTGGCTATAGCCAAGCCAAGGCCTTTAAGCTTGCTAGCGATCCCGGTGTTCGGATGGTGGGGGGTAAATCTCCAAGGCTCACTCGCGGTATCCCCACATTCAAATGGAAACCCAGGTAATTCAGAAGAAAAGAAGACTGGCCATAGTGTGATATCTTCTAAACATTTATTTTAAAACATGTAGTCACTCACAGTTAAAACAGCAGAGTTGCGCATACAAAAGCCGGCCGGCATACAAGATAAGCGGAGCCCGTTCTCCTACTCCGAGGGCATGGTGACGTCAGTGCGTGCCTTCCCAGACGCGTTTCGTCATCATCTGACGTTGTCAATGGGGAACGGGCAGCGCAATGACTCACCACCATATAAAGGGAACCCAGCCTCGTTCTGGGTCACGAGCACCTGGGCGCCATATTAGATATGGGAAAAGGTTCCCTTAGTGCAAAAATGATTAAAATATACAACGCTACATATATCATTGTATAAAATCAGAAATAAAAAGAGAAAAAAACTAATGAGTCAACTGATTACTCTCATGGGATATACCCTAAATTTTATATATATTATAATGTAACTCCTATCCCAAACCGGATTTATGTGATACACATGTACCCAGGGAGAAATACCTACATGTGAATGTGAACTTAATAAATTATATTAAAATATATTATATGAAAAAATATATATAAGACTGACATACAAACATTAAGGATATAGAGAAATTATGTGTATATGTGGAAAAAACTTTATACGGTAAGTATTATGATGATACCAGTTTGTATATAAGATTGTGCTAAGAAATAATAATATAAAAATACTCAAAAATATGTATTAAATATATATATATAAAAAATATATATATATATAAAATGAACAGTGAATAAAGTGAAAAAAGGCTGTTATTTATATGAAGTATAAAGTGCTACATGCCCAACTAAATAGATTCCATGTGCCCCAACTTAGCGGGTTGGCAATGTCCCAGAGATATCTGATTAGACTTACAAATTATATTAAATTGTAAAAAGGATCAACCTTAAAGTGGCCTTCTCATGCTCGTGTCACAAAACAAGTTCACAAACCAATTTGTAAACAAAAAAATAAAATAAAAATAAAAAATAAAAATAAAAAATAATGTAAACAGTCTTTTCTTTAAAAATTATGAATTATCAATAAAGGCATTAACATCGTTGTCAATGTTCAACCCATAGGGTGCATAAGTCCTCAATCTGTGGATCCAGGCCATCTCCAATTTGGATATTTCTCTCACTAAAGAACTCCCTCTCCAGTGGTTGGTAAACATGTCTATACCCAAAAATATTGTTTTGGAGGGGTCCTTATCATGTACATATAAATAGTGCTTTGATACAGAGTGGTTCCTAAACCCACTCTTAATGTTAGTGATATGTTCATTAAGGCGGACCTGAAGAGGCCGTTTGGTCCTGCCCACATTTTGCAGGCCACACTTGCACTGCAACATGTACACAACCCCCTCTGTAGCACAAGTGATAAAGGGTTTTATCTCATACGATCTCCGTGTGCTAGTAGAGGTAAAGGTTGTGATCCGTCTATGAGGACAAGCACTGAATGAGCAGACCCTACATCGTCTGCATTGATAAAATCCTTTTAAATTGTTAAAAAAAACTGGGTTTTGAAATCGGTGGATTTAAAACATTTGGAGCTAACCGATTACGCAACGATGGTATACCTCTAAAGATGGCTCAAGGTTTTTCCGGCAGCACCTTATTCAACACCACATCACTCCGTGCAACATGCCAGAGTTTGTATATGAGGTTCTTAATAGTGCTATGCTGCAAAGAATATGTGGTTAGAAAAGGGACACCAAAGGAAAGGTCGTCGTTGATCCGAGGTGCTCTTTCTACCAACAAATCATCTCTATTAACTTCCTTGATAGTATCAAGGGTCATATTCAGGAATTCCTTAGAGTACCCCTCCTCTAGGAACCTATCAGTGAGAACATTCGCCTGCATTGAGAACTCGGTCTGACTGGAACAGTTCCTTTTGAGACGAAAATACTGGCTCTTTGGAACTGACTCCAGCCAAGGACGATGATGGCAACTGTCCACAGGTATAATCGAATTCCTGTCAGTTTCCTTAAAAAAAGTGGACCTGACAACCCTATCTCCACTAACAAAAATCTTTAAATCAAGAAAATTTATGTTGGTTTGGCTCATCTCATAGTTCAAACTTATACCCCTCTGAATGACATTAAGGAAGGACAAAAACTCTTGTAGGGCCACCTGTTCACCGTCCCATAGGAGGAGGATGTCATCTATGTATCTCGCCCACAGAATAATCTGAGGTACCTCGCGAGCATAGATGACATCCTCCTCCCACTTCCCCAGAAAAAGTTTCGACAGGCTAGGGGCATACTTAGCCCCCAAAGCAACACCCGTATCCTGTCTGTAAAAATTGTTATTGAACCAAAAATAGTTATGGGAGGCAGCGTATTCCAATAATTCCATTAGAAACTCCACCTGATTTTCTAAGAGGCCAGAATCTCTATCCAAAAAATGCTTGACTGCCCCCAAACCTAACAAATGTGGAATTATGGTATATAAAGATGTCACATCGGCGGTGACTAGCCACATTCCAGCTTTAACCCTAACACCAGAGAGTAACTGAATGACATGCCTGGAGTCTTTAACATATGATGGTAACCTGTGTACAAGGGGCTGTAAATAAAAGTCTATGCATCTGCCCACCTGGGATGTAAGTGAATCAATGCCACTAACGATTGGACGTCCCGGGGGGCAGACCAAGCTCTTATGAATTTTTGGTAAATTCATAAGAGCTGCTCGTACCCGCCTCCCCCCTCTTGAGGAGTCAGAGGGGGGAGGCGGGTACAAGCAGCTCAAAAGACCCAAGAAGTACCAGGAAAGGGGATCTTCAATCTTAGCTCTAGAACGTTAACTGATTCAGAGAAGGCTATCCTTGACAAAGGTCTTAAATTTGTCCCGCCTACCAAGCTCGACAAGTTCCAGACTTATATGGACATCCATAAATTTGTCAGGAAATTGAATATAAAACGTTATATGGCTAATAATCCTATTAAGGATAATGTGGGAGTGGAAACAGAAATTGTTCATTCAGGGCTATCCAATGCCTCATTATTTAATCCCCCTGGCACATTAGCACCTGCACTTAGAGTTTTTAGAGATATTTTGCTTAAAGATTTAGATCTTCTAGAAGTTAAGAGAGCCAAACTTAACAAGACCTTACAGGAGGGCCTAGATTCCCTTTGTAAAAACAATGATCTGGTCATAAGACCTGCTGACAAGGGGGGAGGGGTTGTCATTTTGGATCGACATGACTATATGACTGAGATGTATAGAATCCTGAATGACCATAATACTTACACAATGCTCCCCTCTGATCCCAAAAACAAATATGTTAAAGAATTACAGGGAATTGTCGATAAGGGGTTTCGGTTGGGCATCCTCAACAAAAAGGAAAGCCTGTATTTGGTCCCTAGAGCCCCACGTACACCCACTATTTACTATTTACCAAAAATTCATAAGAGCTGGGTCTGCCCCCCGGGACGTCCAATCGTTAGTGGCATTGATTCACTTACATCCCGGGTGGGCAGATACATAGACTTTTATTTACAGCCCCTTGTACACAGGTTACCTTCATATGTTAAAGACTCCAGGCATGTCATTCAGTTACTCTCTGGTGTTAGGGTTAAAGCTGGAATGTGGCTAGTCACCGCCGATGTGACATCTTTATATACCATAATTCCACATTTGTTAAGTTTGGGGGCAGTCTAGCATTTTTTTGTATAGAGATTCTGGCCTCTTAGAAAATCAGGTGGAGTTTCTAATGGAATTATTGGAATACGCTGCCTCCCATAACTATTTTTGGTTCAATAACAATTTTTACAGACAGGATACGGGTGTTGCTATGGGGGCTAAGTATGCCCCTAGCCTGGCGAACCTTTTTATGGGGAAGTGGGAGGAGGATGTCATCTTTGCTCGCGAGGTACCTCAGATTATTCTGTGGGCGAGATACATAGATGACATCCTCCTCCTATGGGACGTTGAACAGGTGGCCCTACAAGAGTTTTTGTCCTTCCTTAATGTCAATCAGAGGGGTATAAGTTTGAACTATGAGATGAGCCAAACCAACATAAATTTTCTTGATTTAAAGATTTCTGTTAGTGGAGATAGGGTTGTCACGTCCACTTTTTTTAAGGAAACTGACAGGAATTCGTTTATACCTGTGGACAGTTGCCATCATCGTCCTTGGCTGGAGTCAGTTCCAAAGAGCCAGTATTTTTGTCTCAAAAGGAACTGTTCCAGTCAGACCGAGTTCTCAATGCAGGCGAATGTTCTCACTGATAGGTTCCTGGAGGAGGGGTACTCTAAGGAATTCCTGAATATGACCCTTGATACTATCAAGGAAGTTAATAGAGATGATTTGTTGGTAGAAAGAGCACCTCGGATCAACGATGACCTTTCCTTTGGTGTCCCTTTTCTAACCACATATTCTTTGCAGCATAGCACTATTAAGAACCTCATATACAAACACTGGCATGTTGCACGGAGTGATGTGGTGTTGAATAAGGTGCTGCCGGAGAAACCTCGAGCCATCTTTACAGGTATACCATCATTGCGTAATCGGTTAGCTCCAAATGTTTTCAAACCACCGATTTCAAAACCCAGTTTTGGGTTCAGTGCTTGTCCTCATAGACGGATCACGACCTTTACCTCTACTAGCACACAGAAATCGTATGAGATAAAACCCTTTATCACTTGTGCTACAGAGGGGGTTGTGTACATGTTGCAGCGCCCGTGTGGCCTGCAATATGTGGGCAGGACCAAACGGCCTCTTCAGGTCCGCCTTAATGAACATATCACCAACATTAAGAGTGGGTTTAGGAACCACTCTGTATCAAAGCACTATTTATATGTACATGATAAGGACCCCTCCAACACAATATTTTTGGGTATAGACAAGTTTAGCCCCCACTGGAGAGGGAGTTCTTTAGTGAGAGAAATATCCAAATTGGAGATGGCCTGGATCCACAGATTGAGGACTTATGCACCCTATGGGTTGAACATTGACACCGATGTTAATGCCTTTATTGATAATTCATCATTTTTAAAGAAAAGACTGTTTACATTATTTTTTATTTTAATTTTTTTTTTGTTTACAAATTGGTTTGTGAACTTGTTCTGTGACACGAGCATGAGAAGGCCACTTTAAGGTTGATCCTTTTTACAATTTAATATAATTTGTAAGTCTAATCAGATATCTCTGGGACATTGCCAACCCGCTAAGTTGGGGCACATAGAATCTATTTAGTTGGGCATGTAGCACTTTATACTTCATATAAATAACAGCCTTTTTTTCACTTTATTCGCTGTTCATTTTTTATATATATATTTAATACATATTTTTGAGTATTTTTATATTATTATTTCTTAGCACAATCTTATATACAGACTAGTAATATCATAATACTTACCGTATAAAGTTTTTTCCACATATACACATAATTTCTCTATATCCTTAATGTTTGTATGTCAGTCGTATATATATTTTTTCATATATTATATTTTAATATTATTTATTAGGTTCACATTCACATGTAGGTATTTCTCCATGGGTACATGTGTATCACATAAATTCGGGTTGGGATCGGAGTTACATTATAATATATATAAAATTTAGCGTATATCCCATGAGAGTAATCAGTTGACTCATTATAGTTTTTTTTCTCTTTTTATTTCTGATTGTATATTTTAATTATTTTTGAGGTAAGGGAACCTTTTCCCATATCTAATATGGCGCCCAGGTGCTCGTGCCCCAGAACGAGGCTGGGTTCCCTTTATATGGTGGTGAGTCATTTCGCTGCCCGTTCCCCATTGACAACGTCAGATGATGATGAAACGCGTCTGGGAAGGCACGCACTGACGTCACCACGCCCTCGGAGTAGGAGAACGGGCTCCTCTTATCTTGTATGCCGGCCGGCTTTCGTATGCGCAACTTTGCTGTTTTAACTGTGAGCGACTACATGTTTTAAAATAAATGTTTAGAAGATATCACACTATGGCCAGTCTTCTTTTCTTCTGAGTTACCTGGGTTTCCATTTGAATGTGTGGATACGTGGATACCGCGAGTGAGCCTTGGAGATTTACCCCCCGCCATCCGAACACCGGGATCGCTAGCAAGCTTAAAGGCCTTGCTTGGCTATAGCCACTTGCCTTCTTAAGCTTGCCGTCTGGTAAGCTGAATCAACAGCTACGGTGGATGGGCACATTCATTTATAGGCACACTGTGGTGGTGTTTTATGCTCCCAATGGACATTTTTTCTTTGATGTCATCTATTTTGGACTTTAATTTCTAGCGCAGCTTTCTTTATCTCTACAAGCTTTGTAGTGCATTTTGGAAACGTGCGTCGCATTTGCGTTGCTATTAAATGTTAATGGCACCCCAAGCGCGGGTATCGGGCGCACGCTTGGCGTGAAACACACACTCTGCAAATGCACCAAAAAGTGCAGTAAAAACTTGCCACGCTCTGCTCCAAAAAAAAAGTACAGGAGCCTCTTTGGGGCGTTTGTGACTTGTTCGGCAACCCGTTCAAGTGAAGGAGCTGCCCTGTGCGTGACGCTCCGTAACGCGTGAAAAACGTGCAAAAACCTCTGCACACCGATCTGAATGGGCCTCAGACATTTATGAGCCGAGAACTTTACAGGCCCCGGGATTTATAGGATTGTGCGATTTCAGAGCCGGCATCTCCGTCCAGCGATCAGATGGTGACCGTGGAACATGCCTGATGGCGCCGCCCTTCTGGAGAGGAAAGTAGATGTCGGCGTTGTGGACTCTCTGATGTGATCTCCTCTAAATATTCGGTTTAGTATTTGTTTCTCCTATTCAGTGGTGGAAGTAGAATGTGATCGGGGATGAAGGTTTGTGATGATGAAGAGGTCACAGTTGCCCATTACACATATAAACCAAGAAATTCGGTAATCCGGCACGTCCTGGCGATTGCTCCACTCAGAAGATCCTCATAAATCTTTACACCTTGAAATTCCTTCAGCGCCGTCTCCTCCAGCCTCTGATCACACCGGTGCGACTTGTCATGCGATTTGACAGTTCCAAAATCGCACGACAATTCGCGCCCCCATTGCCGACAATGGAACCGCTCGTGTCGCAGCGATTATTATTCATTGCGACTTGCATTGGCTTCTGTTAAATGAAGTCGCAAGCTGAAAATAGATCGGCAGTGAAAATCGCACTGATATGTGGCTTTGAAATCGCGTGATTTTAAAGCCGCTCCTTTATTTTTTATTTTCCGTTAATCGATCTTTCACCGTACAGAATGTGAGGACGTTATATATCAGATGGGATTGTTCAGAACCAATTAGCCGTAAATATGGCAGCTGAGCGTTCCCTGAGACATGGCTGTGGAATTGTCACCTCTGTCAGGATGTCACTCTGGATAATCCTCAAAATTAAAGTGTCATTAAACCCAGACTATGAAAAACTCTCATTACATACATTTGTAATTATATATGTCCTGTATTATACATACACTATACTGTCAAAAGTATTGGGACGCCTGCCTTTACACGCACATGAACTTTAATGGCATCCCAGTCTTAATCCGTAGGGTTCAATATTGAGTTGGCCCACCCTTTGCAGCTATAACAGCTTCAACTCTTCTGGGAAGGCCGTCCACAAGGTTTAGGAGTGTGTCTATGGGAATGTTTGACCATTCTTCCAGAAGCGCATTTGTGAGGTCAGGCACTGATATTGGACGAGAAGGTCTGGCTCGCAGTCTCCGTTTGAATTCATCCCAAAGGTGTTCTATGGAGTTGAGGTCAGGACTCTGTGCAGGGCAGTCAACTCCCTCCACCCCAAACTCGCTCATCCATGTCTTTATGGACCAATATTTGTACACTGGTGCGCAGTCATGTTGGGACAGGAAGGGGCCATCCCCAAACTGTTCCCACAAAGTTGGGTTTGGCCCCTTAGTTCCAGTGAAGGGAACTCTTAAGGCATCAGAATACCAAGACATTTTGGACAATTTCATACTCCCAACTTTGTGGGAACAGTTTGGGGATGGCCCCTTCCTGTTCCAACATGACTGCGCACCAGTGCACAAATATTGGTCCATAAAGACATGGATGAGCGAGTTTGGGGTGGAGGAAGTTGACTGGCCTGCACAGAGTCCTGACCTCAACCTGATGGAACACCTTTGGGATGAATTCGAACGGAGACTGAGAGCCAGGCCTTCTTGTCCAACATCAGTGCCTGACCTCACAAATAGGCTTCTGGAAAAATGGTCAAACATTCCCATAGACACACTCCTAAACCTTGCGGACAACCTTCCCAGAAGAGTTGAAGCTGTTATAGCTGTAAAGGGCAGGCCAACTCAATATTGAACCCTACGGACTAAGGCTGGGATGCCATTAAAGTTCATGGCAGGTATCCCAATACTTTTGGTAATATGTATATTCATATAACAGCGTTCCTACTCACAAAGCCACTAAAACATTTTGATATGTGTAGAGTAAAATAGACCTGGTTGATCCGGCCTTCAGCTGCCCCTCCCATCTTCTTAGTGTCCCCACTGCAGGTTGAGAATGTGTAGACCAGCTGGTGTCCTCTACTGAGTATGCTCCAATCTCAGTTCCCTTCCAAGTTCTTCATTTCCCTCTTTTTTCTTCTTTTCTGAGAATCCCACATGACTATAGAGTCACACATGTGGGAGTATAAATAATAGAGTAGACACTCCCCTCCTTCCCTCCTCCTCCATTTCCTCTGTTTGCGTGGCGGGATATAGCATGCTGATTGATTACATTCACTAAGAAACTCACAAAAACGCTTCGTTTTAATATAAATCAGTATTAAATATTTCAGATGTAATTGTTAATACCTGTAAAGCAAAAAAGAGCCTTGATGTAGCTAATGTCAGTCATCTCTGACTCCGCCCACTCCATATCAATGTACAAAGAATTCACATCTGATGTTCAATAAAGTTTTATAGGGAGATGTAAAACAGTTTTTTGTAGGTTGGACTAAAATGAAAATTCAGGATGCATATGCCCAAAAACCGGACAGTTTACTTTTTTTTTTTACATTTAATTAATGTGGCTGGCGTTTTTGCATTGAAGTCACTAGGGGGTGTTTTTGCATTGAAGTCAATGGGATGCGATTTTGCAGTGAAATCTATGGGATGCAATTTTGCATTGAAGTCTATGAGATGCAATTTTGCATTGAAGTCTATGGGACGCGACCTTGCATTGGGGTCTATGGGACATGACCTTGCATTGAAGTCTTTGGGTCGCGACCTTGCATTAAAGTCTTTGGGTCGCGACCTTGCATTAAAGTCAATGGGACGTGACCTTGCGTTGAAGTCTATGGGACGCGACCTTCCAGTGAAGTCTATGGGTCGCGACATTGCATTAAAGTCAATGGGACGTGACCTTGCATTAAAGTCAATGGGACGTGACCTTGCATTAAAGTCAATGGGACGTGACCTTGCATTGAAGTCACTAGGATGCATTTTTGCAGTGAAATCTATGGGATGCATTTTTGCATTGAAGTCTATGGGACACAATTTTGCTTGGAAAGTCTATGGGACGTGACCTTGCATTGAAGTCTATGGGACATGATTTTGCATTAAAGTCATTGGGACGCAATTTTTAGCAATGAAGTCTATGGGACGCAATTTTGCATCGAAGTCTATGGGACGCGATTTTGCATTGAAGTCTAAAGGACGTGACCTTGCATTGAAGTCTATGGGACATGTCATTGCATTGAAGTCACTAGGGGAATTCTCTTTTAAAGCTGAACTAAAGGCACTAGGGGGCATTTTGGCATTGAAGTCTATGGGACACGATTTTGCATCGAAGTCTATAGGACGTGCCCTTGCATTGAAGTCTATGGGACGTGTCTTTGCATTGAAGTCACTAGGGGGGGAATTCTCTTTTAAAGCTGAACCAAAGGCACATCCTTTTTGATATAGATTTAGAGTGGGGAGGGATTAGAATACCTGTCAGTTTTTTTGGGGTTTTTTTTTGCTGCTTTGCATCACAGTGTGGCAAAAATTCTTCCCCATGATGCATTGGGCACAATGTTGCAGGTTTTTAGGGGTTGTGTCGCCTCCTCACCGGCCATCAAACACCCTTTGAAAACTGATCCACAATAGATCAATCTTCAGAGGACAAAACTTGTGTAACTGAGCCCTCGGGTGCCTAGTTCTTAAAATTGTTTTTTTTTGTGCAATTTTTTTAACTTAGTCACTGCGACTATTCTTCTTCTTCTTCTTTTTCTTTTTTTTTTTTTTTTTTTTTTTAATTCAGCACTGGACAGCTCTACAAATTCCCATTCATTATAAGCCAGGTTCTCATTGAAACTCCATCTTTGGGACCTTTTTTTTTTTTTTTCATGTAGCACCCATATTTAGGGTGTAACATCAGACATGCTCACATACCCCAACCCCCCCCCCCCCCCTCCACCCTCAAACTGCCCCACCCCCCTCTTTTTTTCCAATCCAATAAAAAGCCAATATGTATTTTTCTACATATTTTTGGTAAAAAAAAAAACCCCAATAACCTTTATATTGATTGGTTTGCACAAAAGTTAGGCTTCCATGCACACTGGAGCTCATAAACGGCTGTTTTTTTTTGGAGTTTGGACGTTTTTTTTTTTTTAAAGAGGAAGTAAAACCCATAAGGTGCAAAGCCTGCAAATGAAAAGCATAATGGGCTAGTATGCATCGCATACTAGCCCATTATGTGCCGCTTACCTGCAAAAGAATCCAGCGATGTCCCCTGTGTGGGCAGCGTCCATATTCTGATCCCCTCCTCCTTCCGGGACGCGTTACGTCACCCCCTGCGCATGCGCACGGGAGCCGCGATTAACGGCACAGGCTAGGGAAGAAACGGCACTTAGTTTAGCTTCTTCCCCGCGCATGCGCCGTTGGAATTTTCGACGGACTACATGTAAAATATATGTAAACGGCGCACGTTTAGGAGATTTTTCCACTACCTATAGGTGAGCTTTATTCTAGGCTTACCTATAAGTAGAAGTCCGAAAAGTGGGTTTACAGCCCATAAACCCCCTTCTATGTTATCCTATGTGTCCATGCATACATTATAGGCTGTTCTCTGAACGAAATTAAAACCGCGTTCAAAGTGCCATTTTTCTGACCACGAAAAAACGCTAAAAAGCGCCAAACGAGAGTTAATTAAGCGTTCCGCGTTCTATTTTTTTCAATGCATTGTGGGAGTTTGGGAACGCATTGTGGGATTTTTGGAGCGTCCTCTGTGTATTTTTTATTAAAAATGCCCATAAACGCTAACGCTAAAAAAAGCGCATAAACGCTAAAACAAAACGCTGTTAAGAGCGCGTTTTTCAACCAGCTTTTTTTTTTTCCAGAAAAAGCTTTTTTGAGCTCCAGTGTGCATGGAGCCTTTTAGCGTCTACAAACTATGGGATAGATTAATGGAATTTTTTTTTACTAGTAATGGTGGCGATCAGCCATTTTTAGCGGGACTGCGCCGGATAAATTTGAAACTAACTGACACTTTTTTGGGATCAATACAGTGATCTGTGCTAACAATATGCACTGCCATTGTACTAATGGCACCGGCAGGGAAGGGGTTAACATCAGGGGCAATTAAAGGGTTAATTGTGGGAGGTGGTATAACTGTAGGAAGACAGAGATCCGTGTACCGTGTACAGGTACGTGATTTTGAGATTAAAGTGGTGTTCCGGCCGAAATTATACTTTTTAAATAAAAATACCCCTATAATACACAAGCTTAATGTATTCTGGTAAAGTTAGTCTGTAAACTAAGGTCTGTTTTGTTAGCTTATAGCAGTAGTTTGTTATTTTATAAACTTACAGCAGGCCGTGGCCATCTTAAGTGTGGGCAGCTGAAGCCAGACTGTATTTCTTCCTGGATCTCATCCTTGCAGATCTCGCACATGCTCAGTGCAGCACAAGCACTGTAATAGGTTTCAGGTCAGGTTTCCATAGCAACGGCAGTGTCAGAGGAAGTTGCCACCCCTTCCCAGAAGGCATTGCAAACAGGAAATGATGTGATGGGCCGCGGCCAGGGAGGAGGAAGTGAAAAATGAATACAGCAGATATACAGTAGGTGCTGAGAATTTTTTTTTAAAAATATCCAATTTGTTTACAGTGCACCATTTAGTGAGGGAGGCTGAAGAGTTGAAAAAGTGGGTGGAACTCCACTTTAAGGGCCGCCCTCCCGCAGTATATGTACAAAGGGCGGTCCTTAAGCGGTTAAAGTAGAATGCCACCCTAGACCTAACTAGCCTCTAGCCTGTGGCTCTAATTGGCTTCAAAAAGGATGGGCTCGGGGCGCAGAGCACTGTTTCCCCCGAGCCCACCCACTTGTGTGATAATAGTGAATTAATAATCGCTAATGTCTTCTTGCTTCTCCTCCCGGCCAATCGGGAAGTGGCCAGGGAGTCTTAGGGCCAATCGGGTCTCAGGATCCACTTCCTGTTCGGCCAGGGGGAGAAGCAACGGCCCCGTCAGAGCAGCCTCTTCCTGGAGCCCCGCCATCGGTCTCCTCCCTGTACCTGTACCGCAGCATAAGGTGAGTCCATGGATCGTGCGCGCGCGGGGGGGGGGGGGGTCTGAGTCGATCGCCGTACTTCTGATTGCACACCGGGGGGGGGGGGGGGTGCGATCGCTAATCGAGTGAGCGCCGGGGGGGGGGGGGTGTATTGCAAGGTAAGCGGGGGTGAAAAAAAAACAAAAACAGGGTGGGGGGGCGGGTGCAGATCCACGTTAGTTAGCATTTCCAGGTTTTTTTATTTTTTTTTATTTACTGCTAGTAATGATGGGGGAGGGACCCAGATATATTGAAATGGAACTAAACTCTCTCAATCAACATGAACTATTTTGGATCCTTATGCTGCTAGAATTAGTAAATAGATAGGAAGGTATAATATATACAGTGGAACCTTGGATTACGAGCATAATCCATTCCAGGAGAATTCTTGTAATCCAAAGCACTCGCATATCAAAGCGAGTTTCCCCATAGAAGTCAATGCAAACGAAGAGAATTCATTCCGCATTGACTTCTATTGCATGCAATACCGCATGTGGCCAGAGGTGGGGGGGGCGCCGGAGAGCCTCGGAAATACTCAGCTGAACTCGGAAACCCTCGGAAAGGCTCGGAACTGAGTATTTCTGAGTGATTCCGAGTATTTCCGAACAGCTCCGAACCGTTCCGAGTGTCACCGGCGCCCCCGCCCCTCTGGCCAAACCTGCTACTGCACACACCATCAGCTTGAATTCTGCTAATTTTGCGAGACAACACTCGCAAACCGAGTCAGAATTTAAAAAATAAAAGTTGCTCGTCTTTCAAAACGCTTGTTAACTGCGTTACTCGTTAACCAAGGTTCCACTGTGTAGTGTATATATATATATATATATATATATATATATATATATATATATATATATATATATATATTTTTTTTTTTTTTTTTCTTCAGTTGCTTCCTGGTTTCTGGCCTAGGCAAATGATGTCATACATCCCAGGAGGAGGGGCTTTCTCAGCTGAGCACACCCTCCCACATGCATGCCTGAGCTAAGGGCAGATGGATTCCAGGAAGTAAATGCTGCATGTTTTATTTGCCCTTACTCAAGATGGCCACGGCTAGAAACGCTGGGGGGGGGGGGGGTTCAAAGTGATTTCTCGACAAAATAAAGCACGGATGGGTGGGGTTTGTTTGTTTGGAATATTAAAAATGAATTAAATGGCGGTTTTAGTTTGTGGTGCTCAGATACAGGTTAGCTCCCCTTTAAGTGGACATTTCATTTTAATGGCAAGATCCACTTTAACGGCTTGCCGAACGCACACCGTACATCTACTGCGACAGTGCGGGGCGGCTGAGCAGAATCACATATATACTGTACATGTGATTCTGCATTCCTGGGTAGGGGGCGCGCCCATCCAACTATGCTGTGATTGGTCACAGCACATGCTGATCACCGGGTGCCAGCCAGTGATTGTCTGCTGTCCCGCTATAAGGCGATGATCACCGCCATTACTAATATGAAAAAATAAAAAATAAGCATTACAGTATCTATCCCATTGTTTGAAGACGCCATAACTTTCACACAAACCAGTCAATACGCCTATTACGATTTTTTTTTTTGTTTTTTTTTTTTGTTTTTTTACTAAAGACATGTAGCAGAATACATTTTGGCCAAAAATTATTAAGAGG
>JBBDGP010003363.1:287500-320000 GCA_037952835.1 Lithobates septentrionalis
ACATTCGTTGGACACTCTTCTCCTGTGCAGGATACTCAAAGTTGTGGGATGATATGTGTCATGTGAGGATGCTCCATTATTCCTGTCAATCATTTTCTGTATCCAGAGAAGTGGGGGGGGGGGGGGGATCTTGTGGTGTCCTCGGCCCCGGGGACAATCAGCATTCAGTAGATGAGACTTGCACTGAGTGTTCTCTGGAGGTGACAGACATATAATTACACAGCACTGTGTCTGCTGGCAGAAATGCTGTATAGTTTCCAGCAGTACTGAAGAGGTGAGGCGCGATGCTCTGCTGAGCGGACTGTTGCTGGGGTGTCCAGTACAGCGGGTGTGTGTGTGTGTGTGGGGGGGGGGGGGTTGTTTTGTCTTTTTTCATTTTTGTCTTTTTTTTTTTTTGTTTTTGTTTTTTCATTTTTGTCTTTTTTTTTGTCTTTTTTTGTTTTTTCATTTTTGTCTTTTTTTTGTTTTTTCATTTTTGTCTTTTTTTTGTTTTTTCATTTTTGTCTTTTTTTGTTTTTTCATTTTTGTCTTTTTTGTTTGTTTTGTTTTTTCATTTTTGTCTTTTTTTTTTTGCCTTTTTTTGTTTTTTCATTTTTGTCTTTTTTTTTTTTTTTTCATTTTTGTCTTTTTTTTTGTCTTTTTTTGTTTTTTTCATTTTTGTCTTTTTTTTGTTTTTTCATTTTTGTCTTTTTTTTGTTTTTTCATTTTTGTCTTTTTTTTGTTTTTTCATTTTTGCCTTTTTTTGTTTTTTCATTTTTGTTTTTTATTTTTTTGATATATATTTTTTTGTTTTTGTTTTTTTCTTTTTGAACCAATGTAACGGGGAATCTCCCCTGCGGGGACACCTGAAGACCTGTCAGAAGTTCTAACCATTCCATATTCTATTTAAAACAAAAGAAAAAGTTTTGGCTTTGCTTCTACATGAAGCTTGTGAGTAACCAGGATAGGTGAGGCTGTGCGCATTTCATAGCGGTGTCCGGTGCACAAGGTATCCCCCTTCTTGGCTCCCCATAACATGAGATGCAATGACTGATATAGGTTTACTATGGCCAAGCTGGCGTGTTTGCAGAGCAATTCTCACCAGCGACGGAACAAACGCATTTAAGCGATTAGCCAACAATTGTCATTGTGAAATTCTTGAGAGGATAAAGCACTTAGAACTGGCTACATTCACACCTGATCCACTTGTAAACACTGGCCGAAATGCGCATTTCTGCTTGCAGTTCCAGAAACTCACAAAAAAAACGCGTCTTACTTAAAGTGACAATATTTCCTAATGGCACCCCAAACGCGGGTAGCAGTCGCGTGACAAAATGCTCGTTGCCAAAGGCGCTTATCTCAGTGACCGAAATGATTACTCGAGCTTCTTTGGCATGTTTGTCATGTTACTGGCAGCCCATTTTAAGTCAAAGGGTTGTTGCGCATAAAATGCACAACGCAACGCGTCACGCCACTCAGGTGCCAATGCAGCAAGCAGAACTGGACTCAAAAAGTGACAACTTTCTGGTTGCAATGCGTTTGTGACCTGCATTTGGATGGTGTCAACGTTGCACTTGCACCCGCTGCAGAATGCAAAGACAGTGATCTGAATGCAGTGCGGGAAACGCATCACGTTCTAGTTTGAACCAGGGCTTGGAAAAAAAATGCATTGAAAATGCATGTAAATGAACGTAAAAAAACGCGCTTTAAGGCCTGAATCACACGTTTGCAGGTTGCAGTTTGCATGAGGAAAGGAGAGCCGATAACCAGCTTGTGTAAAAGGGACAAGTACACTGATTATTAGTGACACACAGGGTGTGCCAGATGTGCCTGGGGCTCCGCAGATTTCCCCTGCTGCCCCCCTCGGTGCTGATGGCTCCCCTCTTCTCCTGCTGGCTGCTGCGGGGGGAGGTTTCATTCAAGTATGTAATTTACTGGCCCCTTACTCTTCTGAATGAGCACAGTGAGTGGTCAGTACCGATTTGCTCCTGTGTCCATTCATAACTGAAGCATAGTAAACAGTGTTTACTATGCTTCAGTTTGTGAATAAACAGGAAACCGCTCAGCACAGATCACTTCCCGTTCATTCACTGTCCCGCGCAGCTGAGGCTGCAGTGAAAGGGACTGGGAAATCTCTGTTAGTGAGACCTCAGGGGCATGTTCAGATTCCTGATATTTCACCAAAAAGTCTCCCAACTGGGCTCCTAAAAAACAATTGTAAAAAAAAAAATAACAGGCATGTGTGTTTGAGCTTTTGGGGTGCACACCCAATGGGTTGCGCACACCTATCAGTGCCGCCTCATTAGTGTCTCATCAGTGCACATCAATGTTTTTTTTTTTTTTTTTTTTTTTTTTGTTTCTTTATTTTTTATTCCCAGTGATTTTGCTGCAATTTCCATTTTGCGTTGTTCTCCCCCCCCCCCCCCCCCCCCCCCCCCTAGAAAAAAAACTTAACATGCAAATTCCAGCAAAATCACTGGGAAAAAAAAATGCATTAAGGTGAAAAACCTTGAGGGTTTACAAGCCCTTTAAGCTGGAAGCTGATTGGTTTCCATGCAGAGCTGCACCAGATTTTGCACCCTCCAGTTTTAGTAAATCTCCCCCCATTGTGTTGGATCACAACGCATGCCCAGCAGACGTGGTGCGTAAGGGCCCTCGGACATTCGTGGCGGTTGCGGTGCGACAGGACAGGGGAGTCGTTTTTTTATGTAGCAGTGAAGTAAGGAAAGGGTTAATGCAGATCCGTCCTCGCAGGCCTGTATAGAGCACGTGGCGTTGGCCGTGGTCAGCCCATGAATGTGAACATTGCATTAGGAAACCACAGAGAGACAAACAGCCGGAGGAAGAGATGAGAGATGAAGAGACGAGACCGCGACCTGCCCGCTCCTCGCTGTGTACCGGAGACGGAGCGCAGAGGGTGGTCGGTGGAATAGAAATCAGCGCGGCGCCTTTTTGCTTCTAAACAAATCGCAAAAAAACCTCCATGT
The DNA here is from genome assembly GCA_037952835.1 of Lithobates septentrionalis. Classification (NCBI taxonomy): domain Eukaryota; kingdom Metazoa; phylum Chordata; class Amphibia; order Anura; family Ranidae; genus Lithobates; species Lithobates septentrionalis. Next base: position 290,467 of record JBBDGP010003363.1, read on the forward strand.
TGTTGTTTATCAGGTTGTCACGGCTCTAACCGTCCCACACGTGTGAGAGAATTCACAAGTCTATTTTATCACCACCGATCCTCCGCAGATCATTGTATCCAAGGAGAATAGAAAGAATGCAAAAAGTAACTTTGTCTCTTGTATCAGTGATGAAGAAGATGCCATGCTGGGGGCGGGGCACAGACCACTTGTGCCAACTCCCGGGGATCTTAAAGCTGAAATCCAGGATGTTTGTAAAAGAATAAAAAATAAATAAATAAAAAAAATCCCCTTCCATGGCAGAGACACTGCAGGGGTTAAAGTGTTACTAAACCCACAGCAGTAGAATCAGTCTGTATATGTAGTAAAGCATGCTTGTTATACTCACTGTGGGACATAAGCGGTTAATCCTCTGCACTGTGTAAAAAGGCTGTATGATTCTGTCTTCTCTGATCCTCCCCTTCTTTAATGTCCCCAATCAATTTGCTGATCGTACAGAGCCTTGGGGGGCGCTCTGCACATGCTCAGCTTGGCTTGTATTGCTAGAGAGTTGTTTTTTCTTTTCTTTGGAGGGTGCATGTGATCAGTACAGGGCCAATCAGCACTGTCCAGACAGAGGGTCAGGGGGGTTGCAGCCTCATAGGACAGTCAGGGTAGAATGAAAGCTCCTACAAGCCTTAACCAGACACTGATAGAAGTCACAAGACTGCTATATACTGCTGATGAGAAAAGGTATTTAGCCGTTTTATATTTACTAAAATAATTGCATTTCCATGTTCTGTGTACTGTGGGGAGACCAGATATAGGGAATGCAGAGTCCTGGGTTAATAACACTTTAGGGTGTAATGCTTATTACTCGTTTGCCGACCATATACTGTATATTTACGGCGGCAAATCGGCTCTCCTGCACAGAATCGCATACCTGGTACCTGATCCTGCTCTTCTGGGTCTTGGGGCGCGCACGCTCCCGCTGTGATTGGACACAGCGGGAGCTGATCGGCGGGTATGGTGGACTCGATGTTCGCGGGCACCCACCGATGGTTCGATACACAGGCAGATCGCTGTTCTGTCACTACAGAAGACCTGGATCCTGTGCTAAGCAGAGGCACCAGTCCATGCCTTCCCCTAGTAAAAGCACCTCCCCCGCAGTAGTAAACCACTGGTTAGGCACACAGTTAACTCTTTGATCGCCCCTGATGTTAATCCCTTCCCAGCCAGTGTCATTAGTATAGCGCTGGTCCTCCAAAAGTGTCAGTCTCCGATTTGTCCACAGCAATATGGCAGTCCCGTTGCAAGTCGCTGATCGCCGCCATTACTAGTAAAAAAAAAAAAAAATCAGTAAAAATACATTCCCATAGTTTTGTAGATGCAAACCAATTAATATACGCTTTTTGGGATTTTTTTTTTTTTTTTGCCAAAAATATGTAGCAGAATACATATTGGCCTAAATTTATGAATACACATTTTTTTTTAAAATAGGATATGTTTTATAGCATAAAGTAAAAAATTATTATTATTTTTTTTTTTTTTTTTGCAAAATTGTCACTCATTTTTTGATTTGTAGTGCAAGAAAAAACAAACCGCAGAGGTGATAAGATGAAAAGAAAGCTCTATTTGTGGGGACAAAAGGACGTCAACTTTATTTGGGTACATCGTCGCACGACTGCGCAATTGTCAGTTAAAGCGACGCAGTGCCGTATCGCAAAAAAAATGGCCTGGTCATGTAGGGGGTAAAATCTTCCGGGGCTGAAGTGGTTAAAGGGGAGCTCCTGTCTCCTATGTAAAAAATTAAAAGTCAGCAGCTAAAAAAACTGATACTGCTGACTTTAAATAAAGGGCCACTCGCCTGTCCCGGGATCCAGCGCCGGTGCCAGCATCTTTACTATGGGCACTCGGCTGTGACAGATGGGCGGTCTGAGCGCAAGTGGGAGAGAGGGTACCTGTCAAAATCTGGTACTTGTGCACGCCCCCCCCCCCCCAAAAGCTCCATTTCATAAACAGGAGAGGGGGAGGAGGCCTTAAAGGGGTTGTCCACCTTCATTCTATGCATGATGGTGAAAAACCTTCTATAGTGCAGCCGCCCCCCAGAGCCCCCCCTTTCACTTACCTGAATCTGATTGTTCCAGCAATGAGCACGTGCCCAGCAGCTCCAGCCGGTATCTCGGGTCCTCATTGACAAGATTGATAGCAGCGCAGCCATTGGCTCCCGCTGCTGTCAATCAAATCCAATGACACAGGAGTCGGGGGCGGGGCCGAGTCCTGCTGTCTGTGGCAAAACCCTTGCATAGAGGAGGTAAGTATATCATGTTTGTTATTTAAAAAAAAAAAAAAAAATAACCTTTACAACCCCCCTTTTTTAAAGAGGAATTTCCCCTTTTTTGGAGTTGTGCTTTAAGTCCGTGGGTAGAGGAATAAGCTGTGATCCTTACCTTACCCCCCAATTACTTTTCTCTACTGCAATTTTAACACTATAATTTGGTCACATCCCTATTCCCAGCCTATTGGCCTCTGCTGCTTTTCAATCAACGTCAGTTAGCCAATGAAGAGAGGAGTCGGGGCCAAGCTTTGTGTCTGAATGGACATACAGAGCAGCGGCGCTGCTTGGGTGCCCCCCCCCATAGCAAGCTGCTTGAAGTTGGGGACCCCAGAAGAGGAGGACCGGGGCTGCTCTGTGCAAAACCATTACACAGAGCATATTTGTTGTTTGTAACCACTTTCCGCCCGCCCGCCGTCGTTCTGGGTGGATGTCATATGATGGCGCACCAGGTTGGCTGCTCTCGCGTGGCCATGGGTCGAGCGCAGCGCGGCGTTCTTGGCCGCACCGTGTTTCTAGGACACGGCGCAACCCCCATTTATGTAAAAAGCCCATGACCGCTCTATAACCATATGATTGGCTGTGTTCACAGACAGGGTGTGTGGCGAGGAGTGCCGATCAGCGGTATCTCCTCGCAGGGGAGACCAAGGCAGGTAATCGTGGCACTGATCATCAGTGCCACGATTACATAAAAGCCCCATTGGTGCCCATCGGTGATGCGCCGCCCCATTGGTGCCCATCGGTGATGCGCCGCCCCCATTGGTGCCCATCGGTGATGCACCGCCCCCATTGGTGCCCATCGGTGATGCGCCGCCCCCATTGGTGCCCATCGGTGATGCGCCGCCCCCATTGGTGCCCGTCAGTGATGCGCCGCCCCTATTGGGGCCCGTCGGTGATGCGCCGCCCATATTGGTGCCCATCGGTGATGCGCCGCCCCCATTGGTGCCCATCAGTGATGCGCCGCCCCCATTGGTGCCCGTCGGTGATGCGCCGCCCCTATTGGGGCCCGTCGGTGATGCACCGCCCCCATTGTGCCCATCAGTGATGCGCCGCCCCCATTGGTGCCCATCAGTGATGCGCCGCCCCCATTGGTGCCCATCAGTGATGCGCCGCCCCCATTGGTGCCCATCAGTGATGCGCCGCCCTCATTGGTGCCCGTCAGTGATGCGCCGCCCTCATTGGTGCCCATCAGTGATGCGCCGCCCTCATTGGTGCCCGTCAGTGATGCTCCGCCCTCATTGGTGCCCGTCAGTGATGCGCCGCCCTCATTGGTGCCCGTCAGTGATGCGCCGCCCTCATTGGTGCCCGTCAGTGATGCGCCGCCCTCATTGGGGCCCGTCAGTAATGCGCCGCCCCCATTGGGGCCCGTCAGTGATGCGCCGCCCCCATTGGTGCCCGTCAGTGATGCGCCGCCCCCATTGGTGCCCGTCAGTGATGCGCCGCCCCCATTGGTGCCCGTCAGTGATGCGCCGCCCCCATTGGTGCCCGTCAGTGATGCGCCGCCCCCATTGGTGCCCATCAGTGATGCGCCACCCCCATTGGTGCCCATCAGTGATGCGCCGCCCTCATTGGTGCCCGTCAGTGATGCGCCGCCCTCATTGGTGCCCGTCAGTGATGCGCCGCCCTCATTGGGGCCCGTCAGTAATGCGCCGCCCCCATTGGGGCCCGTCAGTGATGCGCCGCCCCATTGGTGCCCGTCAGTGATGCGCCACCCCCATTGGTGCCCGTCAGTGATGCGCCGCCCCCATTGGTGCCCGTCAGTGATGCGCCGCCCCCATTGGTGCCCGTCAGTGATGCGCCGCCCCATTGGGGCCCGTCAGTGATGCGCCTCCCCATTGGTGCCCGTCAGTGATGCGCCTCCCCATTGGTGCCCGTCAGTGATGCGCCGCCCCCATTGGTGCCCGTCAGTGATGCGCCTCCCCATTGGTGCCCGTCAGTGATGCGCCTCCCCATTGGTGCCCGTCAGTGATGCGCCGCCCCATTGGGGCCCGTCAGTGATGCGCCGCCCCATTGGGGCCCGTCAGTGATGCGCCTCCCCATTGGTGCCCGTCAGTGATGCACCGCCCTCATTGGTGCCCGTCAGTGAAGGAGAGAAATTACTTATTTAGAAAGTTTAGAGAAATTAAGAAACTTTATTTTTATTTATTTATTTATTTTTTATTAAAATGTATAGTCTTATACACAAAAAAAAAAAAACCCAGCACTGATTAGATGCCACCAAAAGAAAGCTCTATTGGTGTGGAGAAAATGATAAAAATGTAATATGGGTACAGTGTTGTGATCGTGCAATTGTCATTCAAAGTGTGAGAGCGCTGAAAGCTGAAAATTGGCCTGGGCAGGAAGGGGTGAGAGTGTTCGGTATTGAAGTGGTTAAACAAAAATAAAGAATCCTACTTAGGCTGTTACTTTCCAAAGAAAATTTAATTATTTTTTTTTTTGTGCACCTGGAAGGTATTTAGCTGTTTTTATAACCTGAATGTTGGGATGGGATCGAACGCTCGGTGAACGTTGAGCCGCGTGAGGTGGATGACCCGGTGCACCATCCCGGCTCTTACATAAGCTCTGTGCTGGGAGAGGAATGACTTGACACAAACACGGGACTCGCACACTTTGGTTGCACACGCTCTGAACTGCTGACACGGTTCTCTCTCCCTCTCCTTGTTATAACCTGATCATTTCTCTGGAGATGCACCAATACACCGCGCAGGGCACGTTCAAGGTTCATTATACTCTATATTAACAGCCTTTTGGTTTTGCAGCGCTCCTCTGGAAGTCTTAAGACTATGTCTTAAATTCAGGATGCGTGATCTACTGAGAAACTGCTCACCAGCTGAAAGACGAGATCGTGCTTTCAGTGGGTGTAGCCCTTACTATTTATTTATTTTTTGTTTAAGATGGAGTGGTGAAGGGTTAGAACCTTAGTCTATTTGCTCGGGTGGCCATTGTCACTGAGGCAGAAGACGGGAGGAAATTGAAAATATTATAGTTGTCACCAGTGCTGGAGGAACGGGGAAACCTTCCAATGGGGACACCTGTCCAGTGCCAACCATAAGGTTACATTACCACTTCTAAAAATTGAGCACTTTCCGGAAACGCACAGCCATGATTCTTAATGGCACCCCGACACATCCTGCGAACGTGTCCTTCAAAGTAGCATGTATTTTGGTGCAGCACGTTTTTTTATAAAAACAGAATCGGGTGTGTTTTTTTTTTTTTTTTTTTTTAGCATTTTCTTGCACGTAGGGCAGCCCATTAAAATCAATAGGCTGCCCTAAATGCAATGCGCACATGTGCTCTGTGTTACCCGCATGGGGTGAATGGAGCCTGAGAAATCTTCTCTCACTTCCTGCTTTCCCAATGAGACACAGGTGACAAAAAAAAAATTAAACAGGGGTTCTAACCCTTCCCTAGTCTTTCCTACATGAAAACTTTTGGATCTGGATACACGACCATTGGGATAACGCGCAGGATGGGTATTATCCGTGTGATGATTTTCAGTAGCAGTTGAAAGCGAGACAGATGTTGAGACCTGCAAGTGTTGTCACCTCCCACGTGTGGCCCTGCAGGGGGTCGGTGATTACAAGGGGTGTGCCCATTACTGGTAAAAACTGATTGGAATTTCTCTTGACTCATAATTTTTCCTGAAAGACTTGGCTCCCGAAGGATGGAAGGCCGATTACAAAACTACTGGGCCATGTAGGAAATGGTGGTAATTTAAGGTCAAGCTGTTATACCAGATGTCACCAGCGGGTGATATTAACTGCCATTCTGTGCTCCAAGAAAAGACACGAGTTCACTTTAACGTCAGTGTGTGTGTGTATGTATGTATGTACAGTGTCTCAGAAAAGTGAGTACACCCCTCACATTTTTGTAAATATTTTCTTCTATCTTTTCATGTGACAACACTGAAGAAATGACACTTTGCTACAATGTAAAGTAGTGAGTGTACAGCTTGTATAACAGTGTAAATTTTCTGTCCTCTCAAAAGAACTCAACACACAGCCATTAATGTCTAAACCGCTGGCAACAAAAGTGAGTACACCCCTAAGTGAAAATGTCCAAATTGGGCCCAAATAGCCATTTTCCCTCCAAGTGTCATGTGGCTCTTTAGTGGTACAAGGTCTCAGGTGTGAATGGGGAGCAGGTGTGTTAAATTTGGTGTTATCGCTCTCACTCGCTTATACTGGTCACTGGAAGCTCAACATGGCATCTCATGGCAAATAACTCTCTGAGGATATGAAAAAAAGAATTGTTGCTCTACATAAAGATGGCCTAGGCTATAAGAAGATTGCCAAGACCCTGAAACTGATCTGCAGCACGGTGGCCAAGATCATAAAGCGGTTTAACAGGACAGGTTCCACTCAGAACAGGCCTCGCCATGGTCCACCAAAGAAGTTGAGGTCACGTGCTCAGCGTCATATCCAGGGGTTGTCTTTGGGAAATAGACGTATGAGTGCTGCCAGTGTTGCTTCAGAGTTTGAAGGGGTGGGGGGTCAGCCTGTCAGTGCTCAGACCATACGCCGCACACTGCATCAAATTGGTCTGCATGGCTGTCATCCCAGAAGGAAGCCTCTTCTAAAGATGATGAACAAGAAAGCCCGCAAACAGTTTGCTGAAGACAAGCAGACTAAGGACATTAATTACTGGAACCATGTCCTGTGGTCTGATGAGACCAAGATAAACTTATTTGGTTCAGATGGTGACAAGCGTGTGTGGGGGCAACCAGGTGAGGAGTACAAAGACAAGTGTGTCTTGCCTACAGTCAAGCATGGTGGTGGGAGTGTCATGGTCTGGGGCTGCATGAGTGCTGCCGGCACTGGGGAGCTACAGATCATTGAGGGAACCATGAATACCAACATGTACTGTGACATACTGAAGCAGAGCATGATCCCCTCCCTCCGGAGACTGGGCCGCAGGGCAGTATTCCAACATGATAACCACCCCAAACACACCTCCAGGATGACCACTGCCTTGCTAAAGAAGCTGAGGGTAAAGGTGATGGACTGGCCAAGCATGTCTCCAGACCTAAACCCTATTGAGCTTCTGTGGGGCATCCTCAAACGGAAGGTGGAGGAGCACACGATCTCTAACATCCACCAGCTCCGTGATGTCGTCATGGAGGAGGGGAAGAGGACTCCAGTGGCAACCTGTGAAGCTCTGGTGACCTCCATGCCCAAGAGGGTTAAGGCAGTGCTGGAAAATAATGGTGGCCACACAAAATATTGACACTTTGGGCCCAATTCGGACATTTTCACTTAGGGGTGTACTCACTTTTGTTGCCAGCGGTTTAGATATTAATGGCTGTGTGTTGAGTTATTTTGAGGGGACAGCAAATTTACACTGTTATACAAGCTGTACACTCACTACTTTACATTGTAGCAAAGTGTCATTTCTTCAGTGTTGTCACATGAAAAGATAGAAGAAAATATTTACAAAAATGTGAGGGGTGTACTCACTTTTGTGATATACTGTATGTATTACTGATGTTGTTTATCATTATTAGTTGTAGTAGCAATATTATAATCATTTTCTATTCTCCTGTGTGTATGACTTTAAGGCCCCCTTCACACGGGGCGGATCGGTTTGACGGACTCCACCTCCAGGGGATCGATCTGCTGAGCAGGCGGATGACAGGCCCCGCTCTTCTCTATGGGGAGATCGGATGAAAACGGACCGCCTGTCCATTTTTTTTTTTTTTCCCCCGATTCAACCTGCTGGATGGATGTTGAACGTATCGTCTGTGTTCAGCGGATTTGATTGGATGGCAGGCGGGTGTCAGCGGAAACATATCCGCTGACATCCGCCTCCCCATAGAGGACAATTGGTGGCCCAAACGGGTCCGCCTGAAAAACGCACAGGTGGACCCGATCGGTCCGATTTTATGTGAAAGAGGCCTTAAAGTAGTATAAACCCTCGTTAACACTGGTGCGACTTGTCATGCGATTTGACAGGTCAAACTGCATGACAAGTCGCATCTTATTGCCGGCAATCGCACTGTTCTCATATCGGTGCCGCTTCAACTTTGCGGCGCTGCATCGATTTGATGAAGTAGTACAGGCTCTACTGTTGGAGATTTTCGGGTGCGACTTGCGTAGGCATCTGTGCATTAAGCCGCACGGATGTTTTCAAAGTCGCACTGACATGCAGCTTTGAAATCGCGTGATTTCAGATGAAGTCGCACGATTTTCAAGACGCAGTCAATGTGGACAGGGCTTAAACCCAAAACTAAAAATGGAATATGCTGTTTTATTAGGACGCTGCACCATGTTAAGTTGATCAGAAATTTTAATCTATTGCTGCTGACCAATCCATTAGATGTGGTGGAACGCATCGATAACCCACCCATGTTATATTTTTTATGCGGTTTTTCAGTCGCATGACCTGTGAAAAACCCACCATGAGCACGGTAAAATCGCGGCAAAATCGTGTGTGTGTTTGGTGCCATTATCGGCACCTTTTTCTCTTATCTGCAAAACACCATTTTCGGCTGACGTGTTTTCGATTCATCTCCATTTCTGATTTCTAAATTGATGCATCCGAATAACCAAAAATTTGTCCGAATTTTTATATTTGGACTGAAACAAATTACACATGTCCAATTTCTCAGGACAGGCTTCCTGCTGGTGACAACCAGTGCCAGCTGGTGCTTTTTTTTTCTTTTTTTTTCTTTTGGGGGGGTAAACAAACCTGACCCCCCCCCCACCACCACCACCACCACTTGCCCACCCTGCACTTACCCCCATCCAGGTTTCGGCTTACCCCCCTCCCCCCCCCCCCCTGCATCTCCTCCTAAATCCCAACAGTTGCTTCTCCTCCCGGCCAATTGGGTCTCAGGACCGGCTTCCTGATTGGCCGGGAGGAGAAGCAGGAAGACATTAGTGAATATTAATTTGCTAACATCACACAAGTGAGTGGGTTCGGGGTGCAGTGCTCTGCGCCCCGAGCCCACCCTTTTTGAAGCCAATTAGAGCCTTTGACTCTAATCATGTGCTTCAAAAAAATAAAACCCCACATTGAAAACCATGTGTCCGGTGCCCTGCAAGGAGATTGGGGGGTTGTGCCCCTGTGCCCTTTATGAGTGTCTGCCACTGGGCTGTGCCATGTGACAGGGTGACAACACAGCACCACCATTGCAGGCAGGTACAGAGTGTTGTCACCCTATAATAGGAAGTGTCTAAACAAGGATCTTTGTGGCAGGATATTTCAATAAAAGCTGCAGATTTAGAAATATTGAAAATGACTTTTGTGACATGAACATGGTAAAGTGTGTGTGTGTGTGGTGTTTTTTTTTTTGTTTTTTGGGGTGGGGGGGTTTACTTTTCCTATAGACACAGAAGTGTGTGCACAGACCTTTCACTATGGCGGAGTAGCAGGCGGGTGAGTTACACCAGAAATTCCTCGTAGTGTGATCACATCTACAGAGAAAGTGTCAACATCTCCTCTCATCACATCACAAGATTTTATCACATTTCCACAATCGCTCTGAGTTCACCCCGCAGCGATCCGTTCAGCAGCCACCTTAACCCTTCCCGCTCTGCCAGCAAAAGACAAAGAATTTGCGTATTTTACTGCTCTTAGCATTGCTCCTGTCTAATTTGGCAACCTATTTTAGTATGATCCGGAATGAAGAAAATGATGTTTCTTGAAAGTACATGAAGTTTAACATGACACGCAAACGATCGTGCTTACTCATTGCTAAATGGCTCATTTATCCCCAAAAGCATGTGGGTGGAACCAACCAACACTAAACGAGTGAAGAATCGCCTTTAGTGAAAGGAACATCCCCAAAACTCACAGAGGGAACATAAGAACCAAGTGAAAATGACACAAACACACCAATGTATACATACAATACGTCCAATAAAAATAAAGATGTATACACTTAAAACAAGTTCACATAACATTTATATATAAACAAGGAAACTATTTACACATATAAACCTCAATAAAATAAATATAACAAAATAAGATTATATGCTGTGTATGTGTGTGTGTATGTGTGTGTATATATATATATATATATATATATATATATATATATATATATATATATATATATATATATATATATATATATATATATATATATATATATATATAATATTTCTATCAATATCTCTATCCTCTATCATCTCTCTTCTACCATCTCTATCTTTATCTACTATCTTCTACTATCTTCTATCATCTCTATCTCTCTCTCTCCTCACGTACTGTTTGGGAACTTAAAACCCATACCCACCAAAGAAGGCAAAGATGATGTTTAAAGAAAATTACGACAAGGACAATCTTAGGCAGGCACCCTGTTTCTCATAGCCGTGTTTGAGACCTTGGAGCGGTGTGTACCAGTTTCCTCTTTTCAACATATTTTAGTATATGGCCCCCCTTACATAATGGGGGGGACGCCTTCAGCTCAGTGGGGAATCTGTCCGCTGAGCAGGCGGTAGGCTTGTCTGTGTCCGTTCCGCTTGTGCAGGATTGGATGTCGGCGGGGGTCAGCAGATGCTTATCCTTGACACTCGCCGCTCCATAGGGGCCAATGGAGGGTCTGCCTAAAAAGCTGACCTGATTGGCCTGGCTGTGTGAAAGGGGCCTATGTCTTCTTCTTTCTTCTTCTTTCTTCTTCTTTCTTCTTCTTTCTTCTTCTTTCTTCTTCTTTCTTCTTTCTTCTTCTTCTTCGGATTGTAGTGAAGGGCTAGAACCTCCCTCGGGTTTTTTTTTTGTCCTGGTGACACGGAAGTGATGGGAAAAACCCACAATATGTCACCCGACAGTAATGAAGGGGATTTTGAAGAATTGCGTGTGTCTCCAGAACAAGATAGAAGAGAAGACACTTCTTATTATAGTACTTACTTATACTACTTACTTCTTATCCTATTTGAGATGAGGGGGGGGGGTGTTTTTGGCTTTAGATATTCTTTAAAGCTCGGTCCGTATAGGTGCAATGCGGGAACCACAGCGATTCCTGTGCGGGTTCCCACATCGCATCTGAATCGCACGCAGTTCACGCTGCTCTTCGCAAACCGATGCGGGTGACGATTATAAAGTTAATGACTCTCCCAAATCCGTTTGCAGAATGCGGTACGAACTGTAGAATCGGATTGCATGGGTCTGAACACCTATAAGATCCGATTTAAGTCACTTACCACCATGGACATGGAGACTAACACACAGGGATTTCTTCAGAATAACAAAAGGAAAGAATCTGCAACAAAGTTTGTTAAAGTGGTTGTAAACCCACGGAAAAAAATAAAAAAATAAAAAATAAACACTGCAGGACAAACGCATAATGAGCTAGTATGCATCGCATGCTAGCTCATTATAAAATACTTACCTTAGATCGAAGCCCCTGCAGTGGTCCTGGCACACTGCTGTGACTGGTGACATCTCCTGGAGTTATTTCCGGGTATCGTGGGCTCCGGCGCTGTGATTGGCCGGAGCCACAATGGCGTCACATGCTGGAGCCACTGGTAACGGCACAGCGGCTGAAGAAATGGCACGAGCGGAGCGGAGTTACTCTTTAAGGTAAAAAAATGTCAAGGCTTTAGAAGCACTTTAAGAAACTAAAAAACCTGGAAGCTGATTGGCTGCCATGCACAGCTGCACCAGATTCTGCACACCCCAGTTTTAGTAAATCAACCCCACTGTGTTACTAAGGCCTTCAGAAACCTTTTAGAAGGGTGAAAATTTGAACCTTTGTCCAGTCCTGATTTATTGTCTGTGTTCCCATTGGAGTATTTGTGCCCTCTTCTTGATGTGTCACCAGGACAGGAAGTGAGGGGATATTCTCCTTGAATGTGGGGACGCAGATGGCGGACATGACCTTTCCATGCTTTACCAGGAACCAAAAGGTTTTGTCTAGAGTCCTGTTTTTTTAAAATGAGAATTCATCTCCCTTTCCAATACTTTTGTCTTCTTTGGATTGTTAGCTTTTTGGGTCAGGAGCTTTGCTTTGGATCTGGTATCAGCATTTGCTGGTAATGACGGAGGAGAATAGCAGTTTATAAAGTGATCATTCAGAGATTGTACAATAGAGGGTGTGCTTGTGCAAACAGTTGGCGCTCCGGCGTGATGGTAAGTCATAAATAGAAGCTCTGTGTGGCGATGGACTGCAGGAAGAATATGAAGAGTAGTGCGCTTGTCTGCGGAGATACAACTTTTACTTATGTCATTGTAGAAAAATGAAAAACATCGAAGCAAAATAAAAGCTGAAATGTATTCTGCTTAAATTTCTGCTTTTCCTTGCCCCCCCCCCCCCCCCCCTCTCTTCAACATGGTAATGCATTTTAAGTAAAATCTTTCCATTTTACTATCGGAGACGTGCTGTCGGGGAGGCAGGGCATCACTTGCCATGAACAGTAAAAACATTTTTTTTTTTTTTTTTTTAAATTGAGTTTTGAGGGTCATAGCTTGGCAACCTGGGGTCACATAGACCCCTGATTTGGGGGCTATGTAGCCTTAGTCCTACCCCACAACTGGTAAAAATGGGACTCCTACGACCTATGGTAACAGATACGGGACTCCTTGTTCAGCCTGTCAGAAGCTACATACAGAGCGGCCAGGTTAAATACAATCTGGCACACTCTGTTTGCAGCAGACTGAGAGGATGAGCTCACAGTACCTCTCCTCACTTCTTGTCAGAGGCACTGAGCTCAATGGACAGCTTGGAGTGTTGGACCAATGGTAAAGTACCATTGGCCCACGCTGTCCAATAAAAATGCTGCAGTGGAGGCACGCCTCTCACTGCAGTGTCATAGAAGGGGGAATGTGTCTAAAAGACAAATCCTCCCTTCCAGCCCAGCCCTCTTAACTACAATGAAAAAATGTGTGTTCATGGTTATAAGATTTACCCACAATCCCATGTTTTTCTCACACAGTTAAGAGGGAGAAACTGATTCTGTTGAAAAGGTACTGTTTTTTATATTCAAGTTAAATCATATATTTATATGCTCTGTTATAACATAATTTATTATTTACCTATTTACTGTGAAATTACTGGTTGGAAGTTATAACTTCAAACTTCAGTAATTTGTCCGGTGAGCCACATGCTTGAGTACATGGCGAGGCCTGTTCTGAGTGGAAGCTGTCCTGGTAAATCTCTCTGTATGGTCTTGGCCACCCCGTGCTGCAGCTCAGTTTCAGGGTCTTGGCAATCTTCTTATAGCCTAGGCCATCTTTATGTAGAGCAACAATTCTTTTTTTCAGATTCTCAGAGAGTTTGTTTGCCATGAGGTGCCATGTTGAACTTCCAGTGACCAGTATGAGAGAGTGAGAGTGATAACACCAAATTTAACACACCTGCTCCCCATTCACACCTGAGACCTTGTAACACTAACGAGTCACATGACACTGGGGGAGGGAAAATGGCTAATTGGGCCCAATTTTGGACATTTTCACTTAGGGGTGTACTCACTTTTGTTGCCAGCAGTTTAGACATTAATGGCTGTGTGTTGCGTTAGTTTTGAGGGGACAGCAAATTTACACTGTTAGTGCCGGTTCACACAGGGTACGAGAAGTATCGGTACTTGTACTCTGTCTTAAAAAAGTTGTATCATTGCAACCCTAGTATGTATATGTGTGTCTCTGTCAAGATTTAAATCAAGTTGGCTGCAGTCACTTTATGTTGAGAGGAAGATCTGGAAACCTGAGTCATGGTGTATTTGCTCGATGCATTGTTAATACGAGGGATCGCCGGGTCAGGCCAGGCCAGCGTTAATCTGCAAATCCTGTTGCATGTGACTGTGATGGAAGTTTATGAATCTGACTGACAGCTGACATGGGGGAAGTGCTTACACATTGAGATTCACTTTAGAGCAGTGGTTCTCAACTCCTGTCCTCGGGACCCCCCAACACCCCCCAAATTTCCCCAAGGTAATACCTAAAATCTGGCCTGTTAGTGGGTCCCGAGGACAGGAGTTGAGAACCACAGCTTTAGGCCTCTTTCACACTGGGGCGGTTTGCAGGCGTTATTGCGCTAAAAATAGCGCCTGCAAACCGACCTAAAACTGCCGCTGCTGCCCCGAGGGCTTTCACACTGAAGCGGTGCGCTGGCAGGAGAGAAAAAAAACTCCTGCAAACAGCATCTTTGGAGCGGTAAAGGAGCGGTGTATTCTTTGAAATCAATGGGGCAGCGCGGCTATACCAGCTATACGGCTGTAGCGGCGCTATGCGAGCGGTTTTAACCCTTTTTCGGCCACCAGCGGGGGTTAAAACCGCACCGCTAGCGGCCGAATACCGCCGCTAAAACGACGGTAAAGTGGCGCTAAGTCCAGAAGTGTTTTCTTGTTTCAGACTACTAAATAATAAAATCTGAAGTGGAAATTTTAATAAATGCCTAAAGACTGACTCCAGGCAGAAAAAAGTAATTTTAGGCCCGCAGATTAACCGGTTCCCGACCGCTGCATGTAGATCTATATACGTCGAAAGAATGGCACGGCTGAGCAAATGGGTGTTCCTGTACGTCCCTTTGAATTTGCCGCCGTGCCATGGCGTGCGCGCACCCGCCGCGAGCACCGCGAGTAGGGTCGCCGGTCCCCTACTTAACCCCTGCAGCGCCACCTAGTGGTTAACCCCTTCACTGCCAGTCACATTTACACAGTAATCCATGCATTTTTAAGCGCACTGATCGCTGTATAAATGTGAATGGTCCCAAAAAATGTGTCAAAATTGTCCGATGTGTCCGCCATAATGTCACAGTCACGATAAAAAAAAATCGCTGATCGCCGCCATTACTGGTAAAAATAAAATTATTAATAAAAATGCCATAAAACTGTCCCCTATTTTGTAGACGCTATAACTTTTGCGCAAACCAGTCAATAATTATCGCTTATTGCGATTTATTTATTTATTGATTTTTTTTTTTACCAAAAATATGTAGAAGAATACAAATCGGCCTAAACTGAGGGAAAAAAATGTTTTTATATATTTTTTGGGGATATTTATTATAGCAAAAAAATAAAAAATGCGTTTTTTTTTTTTTTCAAAATTGTCGCTCTTTTTTTGTTTATAGCTCAAAAAATAAAAACCGCAGAGGTGATCAAATACCACCAAAAGAAAGCTCTATTTGTGGGGAAAAAAAAGGACGTCCGTTTTTTGTTTGGGAGCAAGGTCGCACGACCGCGCAATTGTCAGTTAAAGCGACGCAGTGCCGAATCGCGAAAAAGCGCTCTGGTCTTTGGCCAGCCAAATGGTCCGGGGCTGAAGTGGTTAAACCCCCCCCAAACCAAAAAGTTTATATAGAACTGCAGAGTATAGCATGTAAAGTGGAAATAAACTCCGCTGCTGGTGTCGAGGTTTTCCCATAAAGCAGAATATGACCGACTTACCAGCCCCCCCTGACATTCCGTGTCCCTGTGCTGCAGGGCGGTTCCTTTTGGCTGGTAAGTCTGCCATCATAAGCACTTGCCCTTTTATGGGGTAAAACCTTGGGCGCCAGCAGCAGATTTTATTTTATTTAAGTAGACGGTGCTGTAATTTGCAGGTCTTTTTAGAGGCTTTTTGTATATTTTTGGCCCCATCTAACCGCCCCCCCCCCCCCCCCCCCTGCCGTCCGTCTGTTCTTGTTCCAGTGGAAGTCTGTATCCGACAGCCATGGATCTGCATACGTTCAGCAGCCCCCATAGTGTCCCCCATCATCCCCAGAACATCCTATATATTTCTGGCAAGCTTGCTTGTAAATAATCCCCGGGCCAGGCATTGTAAAAATTCTTCCTTTTTAAAGGTAAAGCAATAAATCTGTTTGCATCCCTTTAAATCAGACCGTCTCCACTCCGCATAACCCTTTCGTCTCTGGCTGTTGGTGTAAGTGGAGAATACACAGACACCAGATCCGCTCTGTGGATTTTTTTTTTTTTTGTTTTTTTTGTTTTTGTTTTCAGCAACTTCCTCCTAAAATGAAAAGTTTTATTAGGTTATTGAGTTTTATATTGCAGGTTCGAGATACGATATAACTTTGTTGGCAAGGTCTGTGTACCTGGGGTAAATAGCGTCCTTTCATCAAAGGCGTGTGATCAGCCGCTATAATCTGCAACAGCTTCCGGTAATTGCATGAAATTAGATTTCATTGTGCAAAATTTATGAGGGTGTGTGATGTGTTTTTTTTTTTTTTTTTTTGTTTTTGTTTTTTTGATACAACTAATGTAACTCACACTTTAAAATTTTGGTTTTAAAGAGACACCATGAGGCACAAGTCACACCCCTAGGTGCCGACCTGTGACCGCACTCTTAAAGCGGAGTTCCACACAAAAATGGAACTTCCGCTTTTCGGAACCCTCCCCCCCTCCGGTGTTACATTTGGCACCTTTCAGGGGGGAGGGGGGTGCAGATACCTGTCTAAGACAGGTATTTGCACCCACTTCCGGCATAGACTCCCATGGGAGTCTAAGCCTCTTCCCGTCCCCACCGCGCTGTCTTCTGGGAACACACAGCTCCCAGGAGAGAGCGGGGACCACTTGGGACGCGCAGCGCGACTCGCGCATGCGCAGTAGGGAACCGGGAAGTGAAGCCGCAACGCTTCACTTCCTGATTCCCTCACCTAGGATGGCGGCGGCAGCTGCCGAGAACCGAGCGGGTACTCGGCGTCCCCTGCCGACATCGCTGGACCCCGGGACAGGTAAGTGGCCATGTATTAAAAGTCAGCAGCTGCAGTATTTGTAGCTGCTGGCTTTTAATATTTTTTTTTTTTTGGCGGTGTGGGTGGACCCCCGCTTTAAGGCCATTTGCTATTCTTCCTGCAGTGACTCTACAGCTCTGATCTCCCTCCTGCCCCATTTCGATCCCCATGCGATTCTACCCCAGTTTGGAAATGTGGGCAGATTTCAAATCATTCAGTTGTCAACAAGGCCTAAGAATGAATGACACCCAAAAGTGTTCTGCATTTTACCTGTGATTCTCCTTTTTTTTTTTTTTTTTTTGGGTGTGTTTCTCGGGTGTAAACGGGGCCGTGGCTGCCCATCCACATACCGCCCAACTTTTGGAGATGGAAATGAGGGACACCTATCAGCAAAACTGTGCAGGCATAGGACACACCCCTTGCCACGCCCCCTTAAAGGAGAATTGTACAAAAAAAAAACAAGATTGGTTGAACCCATAAATGCTTTTTTTTTTTTTTTTTACCACTACTATTCCTTTATATTGGCTTTTGGAATTTACAAATGCAGCATTTTAGAAATCAGATGAAAGGTTTAGCACTGGGAAACACTTTTTGATAGCTAAATCGTGCATTTTATATACATCTATATAGATCAGACCAAAATGAGGGACATTGCTCCAAATCAGGGACAATCCCTCGAAATCAGGGACAGTTGGGAGGTATGCATCCATAAGGGGCTCTACCCCCCCCTCCCCTAATTCATGCGCGCGGCCTCTAATCTATATGCAGGGCGCCGGACGCATGGATTCCAATAGGCTGTGTGACAATAGCAAATTTTTATATTCGCTAACATCTTCCTGTTTTTCCTCCCTGGCCAATCAGGAAGCAGCTTCAAAAAGGTTGGGGCTCGGGGCACTGCCCCCTAAGCCCACCCAGTTGTGTGACATTAGCAAATTCTAATATTCGCTAACCTTTCTGTTTCTCCTCTCGGCCAATCAGGAAGCGGTTCCTGAGTCCCGATTTTGTCTGGGAGTCCTAAGACCTGATTGGCCAGGAGGAGAAGCGACCACTGGGACTCGGGAGGGGTACGTGGGGGGGGGGGGGGAGCTGCCACCTTGGTGGGGTAAGTGCAGGGGCTGGTGGGGGGGGGCCTGACGATTGATTGAGCATGGGGGGGGGGGTGGCTGTGGCGAGCGAGCGCCGGTGTTATGGCTGGCTGGGGGGGGGGTGCGGGCTGGCCCCCCAAGAAAATTGATCACCAGCTGTCACTGGAACAGGGCCTAATAAAGAATATTTTATTTTTGCAGAATATAATAATTTTTGGAAGAGTATCTTTGTGTAATGGGGTATAGTTCTTCCCCTTTTTTTTTTTTTTTTTCAGTCATTGTTCTTTGGAATATACCGCAGAAATTGCAGAGAGCGGATTGAAGTCTGACTGATGCAATCCAAATTTCACTTGTAGAAAACCACTATAAATATAGTTTTTGCTGCTTTCCTCTATAGGAGATCCGGTGTTTGTCGATTTCAGTATTAAATCGGAGTGACGAACGTTTCCTGTAAGCGGTCAGATTTCATGGAAATTAGTTTCTATCACAGCACAGGGGGCGCTCGGTTCCCTGTTCTCTCGTGGCCGTTAGGCGATGAATGAGACAATGTTCTGCGGTTTGGACTTCATCATCTGACCAGTCATAAATCGGGACTGCAGATTATTGTGAAACAGCAAAATAACTAAGTTTCCCCGTAACGGTCATCGCTGCTCAATGTGTTTATCATTGGCGGCATCTTGGCTGCAATACAGGAAGTGGGATCTGATCGCAGGCAAGATAAAAGGAGTCTAACAAACTCTCACTGAGCTGAAAGTTTAAAGGGGGTTTCCAGGCTTAGCCACTTCGCTCTAGCCTTCCCTTCAGTCTTGCACAGTTGTACCTGCTCCTCCTGATTTCACCGCACACCGTGAGCTTCTCACAGTGTGCATTAGAAGCTGCAGCAAGTCCACAATTCGAACAGATTTGTGTTTCCTCCCCACGAAACAAAGGATTAATTTCCAAAATTTATAGAAATCTAAACTAATTCAATATGCCTGAAAAATCACACCCCATGCTACAATGGGAATCGGACCTAAATGTATCCCTCTCCCCTGAGCAATGGGATACCATATTTAAAAAACCTACAGAAATGCATTAAAACAACCACCATCAGAGAATCTGCCACCAAACTGCTTTATAGAAGGTATCTCACCCCTGGCAAACTGAACTTATTCTACCCATCAACACCCCCCCCCCCCCTGTTTCAGGGGCTGCCCTACACATGGGACACTACTACATATATTTTGGGATTGCACCCATCTAAAAAAAACATTTGGCACAATGCAAGTCTCACGATTGAATGAATTTCAGGCAGAAAGATCCAACTAATAACCCAAATATGTCTTTTATTCTCCACCATACCAGATTATTATTATTATTATTATTATTATTATTATTATACAGGATTTATATAGTTACATAGTTAGTAAGGTTGAATAAAGACACCAGTCCTTCCAGTTCAACCTGAGTGAGTGCGGGTGCGTGTCTACAATTGTCCCTATTCCTGTACATTGTGTCTCATTAAGATGCTCATCTATTATAATATTATTTTAAGGTACCCATATAGAGCTGTCAATTTTACACAGCGCTCCACACATACATCGCACACTCACATCGGTCCCTACTATCAAGGAGCCCACAATCCAAGGTCCACAATCCAAGGACACAACTCACATTCATATACTATGGCCAATTTCTGGACAGGATCCAATTAACCTACCAGCATGTCTTTGTAGTGTGGGAGGAAAGCGGAGTACCCAGAGGAAAACCCACGCAGGCACAGGGAGAACATGCAAACTCCAGGCAGGTAGTGTCGTTGTTGGGATTCGAACCAGCGACCCTTTTTACTGCTAGATGAGAGTGCTACCCACTACACCACTGAGCCGCCCCATTTTTATATAGCGCCAACAGTTTACGCAGCGCTTTACAATATAAAAGGGAGACAATACAGTTATAATACAATAAATAACAAGAGGATTAAGAGGGCCCTGCTCAGAAGAGCTTACAATCTAATAGGGTGGGGCAGGTGGTACAAAAGGCTGTAACTGTGGGGAATGAGCTGTTGGAAGTGGTAGGAGATTAGTTGGAGACGTGATAGGCTTCCCTGAAAAAAAGAGTTTTCAGGGATCGCCTGAAGGTGGCAAGGGTAGGGGATAGCCGGACAGGTTGAGGTAGCGATTTCCAGAGGATGGGAAAGGCTCTGCAGAAATCGCGAGGAAACGCATATATTAGATTATAAACCCTTATCGCATCCATAGACGTGCTTAAATAAAAAGGATCCATAGACGTTCTTAAATAAAATAACAGTAGTTGACATCAGTAGTAGTGAGGTTTCCCATAGAATCCATTTTTTTTTTGGCAAATATGCATGGTGTTTTATAGTGTATGATGTATTCTTTCTGATAATTTGATGTTCGCCATGCGGTTAAGAACCTGAGGACATGGGGGCGTTGGATGAACGCCAGTTGAAAGCAATGGTCCTGTGGCTAGAGCTAAACAGGGTGTTGGTGCAAGATATACCAAAACTCTTGACAGCGCGAGAGGAGAGCTGATAACCGGCAAGTCCATACAGGGGACATCTACACTGATGATCAGGGCACTCATGATCGGTGTGCTGCCCATCAGTGCAGCCGCCTCTGTGCCCATCAGTGAAGGGGAAAAAAACTTGCTTATTTAGAAAATGTTTATACCTGAAACAAAACCTTCTTTCTTCTTCTTTCTTCTTCTTTCGTCTTCTTTCTTCTTCTAGCTTCTTGTTTCTTCTTCTAGCTTCTTGTTTCTTCTTCTAGCTTCTTCTTTCTTCTTCTAGCTTCTTCTTTCTTCTTCTTTCTTCTTCTAGCTTCTTCTTTCTTCTTCTAGCTTCTTCTTTCTAAATTGTTTGTTTAGCAAAAAATTAAAACCCAGTGGTGATTAAATACCACCAAAGTAAATCTCTATCTGTCTCAAAAAAATGCTAAAAATTTCATATGGGTACAGTGTTTAATGACCGCGCAATTGTCATTCAAAGCGTGACAGCCCTGAAAATTGGCCTGGTCTGGAAGGGGGTGATAGTGCCCGGTGGTAGGCAACTAGTTAATAGATGGGTTGATTACAGTTTATTCTTGTAATGCTCCTAATTTTAAAAAAAGGCAAAAAACAAACTGCTTATACCCAGGGCCGTCTTTAACGCAGGGCAAACAGGGCGGCTGCCCTGGGCCCCATCGTTGTTGTGGGCCCATTGCAGCTGCCCCCTGAGCCCACGCTGCCTGCAAATATTTTTCCACGTGTAGCAGGTGCAGCCGATCCCCCCCCCCCCCATGCTTGCTCCCCGAGCTTGTTAATGATGGGCACAGCTGTGGGCTGTACGTGCCCCAAGTTGTGCTTCTCCCTCTTTTAGAACTGGAGCTACTGTGACAGGAAGTGAGACAGGGAGGCTCGGTGTTCCCCCGCTCGCCCCCCCTCTTCGGTCAGCAGCGTGGAGATCAAACGCACAGTCCAGGCTGTGTGTGGATTCTTCTCTCCCATCTCTGGGGCGCACGGTGGCAAACAGTGGGTGTGGCCAAATTACTTTTGCTGACATCATCGCCCTGCCCCCTCCCCAGTGACACTAAACCTGCCCCCAGACAGCCACCATCTTTGAACCTTGTGCTTCCAACTCAGAAGGCTGTATATCAAGCTCTTCATCTATGCAAATATGGCAAATGGCTGAAAATATTTACAATATGTTGTCTTCAGAAACTGAGCAGATTACCCAGGGTTCATTTGGATTCCAGCTGAAATCCGAGATCTTTGCTGTGTGGCCACCATGAATAAACAAAGGTTCAGGGGGTCCATCCTCAGCATCTTCTACCGATTTGTTCTTCACCATTTTTACTCATATCCCAGACATTCAGCCTGCGATCGGTACCACTGGATGCAAGGATGGTTTCATTATGAGGTGACCAATGAACCTGGAAAATCTCATCTTTTATGAGACTCAAACGAATGAAGCTGGAGTTTTAGATTTCTTAAGTCCCACAGGGCAACAGTCTTATCAGCAGACCCTGTCGGCCAGGATAAACTCACTGTATGGATTGAAGGTCAAACAGTTGACCTCTGCAGTGTGCGCGTCTACTGAATGACTTGGTTTTGATGTTGTATTAGACCGGATGTCCCAAATCGTGAGCTTCTGATCATCTGCTACAGAACCGAACAAAGATTCATGCAAAAAAAGGTGCCAGGCTACATCTTCTACCACTGCCGAGTGGCCGGTAAAAATGTCTTCAGCATCAACTATTTTCGCCTCTTTTGGTCCAACACTTATATCCCACAAGCAAACAGTATGGTCACCGGATGAACTGAGTAGGTGTCCACCAAGATTAGAATTCCAAGACAGTCCATAACCCTCCTTTTGGTGCCCTCTCAATCGGATATCCGGGTTGCACTCTCCACCGGGGTCTGGTTTGGATGGATGCTTTGTGTAATCCAGTGGTTCTCAACTCCAGTCCTCACCAACAGGCAAGATTTTAGGTATTACCTTGGGGAGATGCAGACTAGAATACTGCAATCACTGTTGAGAACCACTGGTGTAATCAAATACCAGGACATCAGAGGAGGGCGTTTTTGGTTGCAATTATACAAGGGTTTTGAGAAATGTACCTTGCCCGATTCACTTCACCTTCGTGGTTAATTTTAATTTCAGCTTCAATATTGGCACTAATGCCCCGTACACACGAGTGGAATTTCCGACAGAAAGAGTCCGATGGGAGCTCTTCATCGTATATTCCGATCGTGTGTATGCCCCATCGGACTTTTTCTGTCGAAAATTCAGACGGACTTAGATAGAGAACATGTTCTATATTTTTCCGACGGAACTGAGAAATCTCCACCACAGAACAAATTACTATCGGAAAAACCGATCGTCTGTATGCTGTTCCGACGCACCAAAAATGACTCATGCTCTGAAGCAAGTACGAGACGGAAGCTACTGGCTATTGAACTTCCGTTTTTCTAGTCCCGTCGTACGTGTTTTACGTCACCGCGTTCTGGACGGTCGGAATTTGGTGTGACCGTTTGTATGCAAGACAGCTTAAGCGGAATTCCATCTGAAAAACCTTCAGAGTTTATTCCGACGGCAAAACCGGTCGTGTGTACAGGGCATAACGGAACCAAAGCCGCCCAACTCTCCTTTCTCGCTGTCCTAGTGAGATGCATCAAACTGTGCGTCATCATTGGGTATCTCAACTCGCGCCACAACTAGGTGATTCTGTTTATCTGACGTGTGAGTGCCAAGTACCAACCAATGCAGAGCATAATCTTTGCCTTCAGGTCTAGTAACATCAGGAAGCCACTGAGCAGTAAGACTTGGCCACTCCAGGGCACTAGGCCATTCTAGGGCATGTGTCATCACCGGGTCCATACGGGAAAGGAGTGTTCTTTTTCCATATTTTATATTCCTCATTGATAACCCGTTCCTCCACAGTATCTTCAAACACTGTGCTGCTTCCCAGGCTCAGGGCGACACACAATCGGTGCTGACACAGCCAAAAGAGCCCCCGCCAAAGTTCCAGCTACTTGTAACGGGAGCACGCTATCTCTTCCTTTGCCCCATCCCCCGGTACGAAAGTGCCCATTATTAGGCAAGTGGTTACGCTGATAACGCACAAACCTAATTTCTCGTGTCTTTATTGAACACGCCCATTAAACCTTCACAGTGCTGGAGGAAAAAGTAAATTGAGCCCAAAGACTAATTACTTCAATAAAGCTAATTGGAGACAGTAGTCTGCACGACAGGAGCACAATTGTTGAAATGCATTTGAGCGTGTTGCTTAGAGATACTTTAAATTTGATTAAACTTACAAACATTTTAAGATCACTGTTCATAAGAAGCGTCCACAGATGGGAACCATGCCTCCCAAAAAGGAGCTCTCTGAAGACATACGATACAAGAGTCGTTGTTCTGTATAAGACTGAAAGGGATACAAAGCAATCTCAAAGTGTTAAGACTGGTCCATCAGGGCGACAGACTTTGGGAATTCATTTGCCCCTCAATGATTATCTATTGCTGTGACTTAGAGGATCAGATCCCATCTTATGGCAGAAAACCAGTTAATTTGAGGAGGTTAACATACTTTTTCTTGCCACTGTATAATTCTCCTTTTAAGGAGAATACATTTTTTGTGAGCCAATCATTGTGTACGCCTAAGAAAGGAGTTTGACGTTTCAGTTTGTGAGTACAATTGGAGAATTTGGCAACATATCAAACCTATTCTGTATTCCTTTCTTACGCTGGGTTCACACTGCCGCGACCGGAGGCACGACTTTGCCACGTGACTTCATCGCGGCTGGCTTGCGACTTCATTAACAGAAGTCAATACAAGTCGTGATGAAGTCGCCCCAAAGTAGTGCAGGAACCCTTTTCTAAGTCGCTGCGTCTTGGGTCGCACCCATTAGAACGGTTCTATTTCTGTTAATGGGGTGCGACTTTGAACTCAAGTCGCACGACAAGTCGCGGCAGTGTGAACCAAGCTTTAAGGGTCAAAAGATCATTGCCCATAGGACATCTAGAATTGGAGTGTAACTGGAGCGTATGAGGAAAACCAGAAGAACAAGAACAACACGTGGCTTCATTCTTTCTGTAGGACAGATTAGCAGCTGATGAAAGAAGAGGTGACAGAGGTTGGAATTATCTGAAACCTAATCTTGAAACTCCAAAGTTGTCCCGACATTATGACCTCCCCCTGCAACCCCCAGGACCACCTGGGCCCCCCCACACTGGCACCGTTCCTCTGGAATCTCTGCAGCCATCCAGCCAGGGTTGCCAAGTTTTCCTTTTTGCTTCATTATAATTTTAGTAGATTTTGTAGAAAAGACCATGTATAATCCAGTCTGTGTGGTCGATGCTTCAAAACCAACAGATATGGTAATATTATGTCCTATTATGACAGCACAATATTACATCATAAAGTTTAGATTAGAACATCTGGAGGCAATATTGACAATAGATACATAGATGGTTACATACAATAGATGCCCGGCTTTTTAAGAAGGTCTCGTCTCCAGAGAGCAGAATACACTCTACAGGCCTTCAAGACATGGAGCCCCACTGCCAGCTTCTGGACACCTTCTGTAGCACTTGGTGAAGTGCAGTCAACCCTGGCGGGGACCATGTCATGTCTGTGCCGTATCCTTTTTTACCAAAAAAAATAAAAAAAAGCGCCCGCCAGCGGCCGAAAAGCGCCACTAAAACAGCACAAAAGCGAGCGGGGCTTTAGCGCTAAAGACCGGGTGCTGCCAGTGTGAAAGTGGTCTTGGGGAAGTCTCATTTAGTAAGGGTAGAAGACTTTTTTTGGTTAGAGCAACCTTTTTATATCCAGGGTTCCTCCAGAGGTTCCTAGGGGTTCCTTGAGCAATTGGCAATTTCTGTGTCTCAGATAAGTTCCCGTTTGTCTCACTGTCTCTCTTATTTAGACAGTTTGTTCGTTTTTCAGCCAGTTAATGGGCACAAAATCGATAATCGTTGGGACGTTTTTTAGCCGAAAAAATGAAGAACAAATTTTCTGCCGCATGAATGATAAATTGAAAGGTTAATGTGTTTCCCATCCAAACTGTCTGCACTGGGTCTATGTAATGATTTATCGGTCATTACATGATGGCACTATCGTTTGCGCTCACGGCCGAATGTTCATTTTTCGAAAGTGGGTTCGGATGATTTTCCGTATCGTGTATGGCCAGCATTACATGCTATTATTAAGGCTGCCATTGGGTAGCTGGTCAGGGCTAGGTGTATGTGATAGGATCTATCTATCCTATCTATCTATCTATCTATCTATCGTTCGTGTATGACACACTCCTAAACCTTGTGGACGGCCTTCCCAGAAGAGTTGAAGATGTTATAGCTGCAAAGGGCGGAGCCAACTCAATATTGAACCCTACGGACTTATGCCCCGTACAAACGGTCGGATTTTCCGTTGGAAAATGTCCGATCGGAGCGTGTTGTCGGAAATTCCGACCGTGTGTGGGCTCCATCGGACATTTTCCATCGGATTTTCCGACACACAAAGTTTGAGAGCAGGATATAAAATTTTCCGACAACAAAATCCGTTGTCGGAAATTCTGATCGTGTGTACACAAATCCGATGGACAAAGTGCCACGCATGCTCAGAATAAATAAAGAGATGAAAGCTATTGGACACTGCCCCGTTTATAGTCCCGACGTACGTGTTTTACGTCACCGCGTTCAGAACGATCGGATTTTCCGACAACTTTGTGTGACCGTGTGTATGCAAGACAAGTTTGAGCCAACATCCGTCGGAAAAAATCCTAGGATTTTGTTGTCGGAATGTCCGAACAAAGTCCGACCGTGTGTACAGGGCATAAGACTGGGATGCAATTAAAGTTCATGTGTGTGTAAAGGCAGGTGTCCCAATACTTTTGGTAATATAGTGTATACTGAAATCTCACCATAATGTTGAGGAACATATGAGCACATGATAGTAGAAGAAGGCTGACATGTTATCATGTGGCTTTTTTTGTTTAGCAGTTGTTGCAGCATGCTGTCCAATACTAGGAAAGTCGTTATGTGGAACTGGAATTTTTTGGGGGCTGTTTTGTCTCCTTCACAGATGCAGAGGAAGTTATAAGCTTGAGAAAGAACCAGAATTGCATGGGACTTAAACCACATGACTCCCAAGTCTATTCTAATCATTTTCATATTTATGTAAAAATTGTTCTGTGGTTGTTGTTTTGTTTTTTTGTGTTTTTTTTTTTTTTTTTTTTCTTTTTTCTTTTACTAGATAATTATTTAGACGACCCCCCAAACGCTCTATATTTTCTGAAAGCAAAGACCCAGGAGAAATAAATGTTGGTTGATGCAAACTTTTATGTCACGCAATTTTTTTTGTGCAGCAGTTTCAAAAATTTTTTAAGGAAAAAAATACACTTTGATGAATGTAATTGCACACAAACACAATATAATGCCCAATTGCTTAGTGAGATCTAAAAGCTATTGTTACACCGTGTAAATAGATACCTAACATGTCAAGCTTTAAAATTGCACACGCCCCTGGAATGGCAACAAACGACGCTACTTAAAAAGCCCCATAGGTGAAACCTTTTACAGGTGTTTAGAGTCAGAGGAGGTCTGATGCTAGAATTATTGCTCCCACTCTAACGTTTGCTGCAATACCTCACATGTGTGGTGTGATTGCCCTTTACACATGGGTGCAGGACCAGCTGAGCGTTCGCAATTGCGCGGGGTGTCAGGGACGGTTAAATTGTATTTGTAATTTTTTTTTTTTAATCAACTTTATTGCTATCACAAGGGATGAACAACATCCCTTGTGATAGCTGGGGCAGTGACTCTTTACTAAGATCTAGTGTCTATTAGACCCCAGGTCTCTCCTCTGCCCTTAAGAGCATCTGATCAAACCAATGCTTCCCTCTTCCAGTTTCGTAGACTATAGAGATGATCAGGGAACTTCCATCCATCCATCCATCCATCTATATGGTCAGCTAATGGACCCCCGCTGGCTTCAGTCCTGGGCTACCTAGTGGTATAGGGAAGGTGGTAGAAGGGGATCACCTTCCTCCACATGTAAAAGTGATTCATCGGCTATTTAGCCACTTGGATTGCTTTTAAACTATTCGGTATCGCCTGCTGAAAAAAAGATACCAAGGTCATATCTGCAGCCATAACCCTGGTAGAACCACCTAGACCAGAGGATGTATGGGTACGTCCATCTAGGTCAAGTGCTCCCCCGGGATCATTTAGCGATGAGAGAACCAATTCAATAACCGTTAAAGTTTCTCCTTTAACAAATATATATGTTAAAATAAATAAATTAATAAAAATAAACCCATTGATGAAACGGGATCTATTTTCCAAACAGTATGCAATGAAAAGCCTGATAGTGTCTAACTCAGTCTACGTGTTTCGCAGTGATGCCACTTCCTCAGGACTGCAGTATAGTATGTGCTTTTCAGTGTCAAGTGATACCAGATCGAGATCCATCTACGAGAAACAAGAAAAAAAAAAAAAAAAAACATTGATGAAACTGGATCTATTGTTTTCCAAACCGTATGCAATGAAAAGCCTGACAAACAGTGTCTAACGCAGTCTACGTGTTTCGCAGTGGTGCCCCTTCTTCAGGACTGCAGTATGTGCTTCTTAGTGTCAAGTGATAACTGATTGAGAAGCAACAAACCAAAGTTTTAAATATGTAGCAAATAAACATAGCTAAAACCTGTATAAACAAAGTTTCGCTGTCCACCAACAATCAGTAGGAGAAAAGAGATGGGGGTAAGGAGATTGCTGCAGTACTGACAAGATCAGCAGGTTTTGCTTTGTGCACATATCGTACCGATAGAACAAAACCCTTTCAATGTTATATCTAACAAACCAAAAGGGAGTAAAAAATAAATCTCTTTGCATAATTGTCAAACTCTGATGTCTATACAGCCACTGCGCTTCTGCTGACTAACATAGACTGCCTGCATGCAGCGGCACATTGCTCCAGATAGATAAACGGCTGTACCGCCTCTGCGCCCATGGGAATGAGCCGAAAACCCCCGAAACCCAAGCCTGTACCGCTTTACCGATACAGAGTCTGTATAGTTACATGTTTTATTTCTAAACGAAGATTTGAGAAGTAGTGAAATTGGTGATGTAAACTTTCCTGGTTGGTATTTGTAATTGCAAAGGACGGCTAGACTTAGAACATTTCTTTTTTATAATCGCTGGTTTTGCCATCTGCTCTAGTAATGGGTTTACATCCTGCAAATGCAAAAAAAGGCATCTTTGGGAATACTTTAGTCCGTTTTCCTGGTAGTTTTTTTTTTTTTTTTTTTTTTTTTTATGCATTCTGCAAACCTGACCAAAATGTTTTTTTTTTTTTTCCTTGGGCTCCATTCACACCCGGGCGATTTTGAATTGCGGGCGGAATTTCCGTGATTCTGCCCACGATTTAGAATCGCGAGAAAACGCTGGACGCGTTTTGCGATGCCATTATTTCTCAATGGCACCCTAAACACGGTGCTATTTTTTTTGCCACGACTGATGCATGTCAAAATCGTAGGATGCACGTCACCTAAAGTGTCGGTAACGGCACCCCGTGGGGTGGCATTGAGAAGTAATGGCATCACAAACGCGTCCCATGGTTTTAGCATGATTATGAATCATGGCGATTCCGCCCACAATTCAAATTGCCCAGCTGTGAATGGAGCCTAATGGCACACCAAACACGGTGCAATTTTGCCGCCATTGTCGAGCGACAAAATGCGCTAAAATCCAAACGCTCCTGGCTCTGTGCCATGATTTGGTACATGAGCTTCTTTGGAGCAGAGGGAGGCTCATTCAAGTGAATGGTGCCGATCCAAAAACACTCTGTAAAAAAAACGCGGTGCAGCTGGCGCTGCGCTACGCTCAGGTGTGAGTGGAACCTAATGGGATCCAGAGGTTGGAAGCAAGTGCTCAACTTCCTTTTTTTTTTTTTTTTTTTTTTTTTTCCATTACAGGCCCCCCTGTGGATTGGCCAACCTGTTCCTATACCCCCCTTTACCCCCGTCACCTGACTGTTGAAATCATCATCACCAGTCCTATTGGGTGTCCTGT